>VSMD01013831.1:0-46868 GCA_008750895.1 Mirza zaza
AAAGGTATATATAAATTACAGACAAATTCAAATTGCAAATTACACCAATAAGGCTTTCACTGTTCTTGAAAAAACTCTCATAGAGGAAACAAAAGGACCCACATGAAAACCACAAAATCTCTTCCTGGCTGTCACACAAATGCACACTAGGATTTATATGCCTGCATGATAAAAGCATTCACTTATAAACTTGTAATAAAAATGCCTATCAAAACAGATTCCTAAAAAACATTTTGTTTTGTTTATCACCATTTTTCAAAGGCTGGCTGAAGTCCATTGAGTTTTGATGGACATAAATTACCTTAAATTAATTTTCCAATGAATTCCAACATTTGTCACTATGTGGTATCTAGCATTCCTGACCTTGATGACAATTTTCAAGAATATACCATCTCTAACTGAACTTTACAATTCAACATTATCCATTTAACTTAGTCTTTCATGATCATTTTAATTGTTAAGCATTTATCCTAACATCTATAAACATTTCATGATATGCCAAGTAACATACTGTTCAAACTAGTACAGAGTTTGTGGGTTCATTCTCCAAACATAATTTCAAAATGCATAAAACCTATTACATTAGAAAAATCTGGTATCTATCATATTATATCATATGAATTGCAAAGATTTATTCAAATAAAAGTACCACTTTAAAAAGATAACTTGTTTCCAAAATATCTTCAGTAATATAATCAGGAAAAATAACTCAGTTTTTTCATCACAGTATTAAGGATGTTTTAAGAATACAATAAGACCTAGACTTAACAGAACAAAGAGGTCTGAATATTCTCACGTTCACAGCATGGGGAGAGAGCTCAGCGATCAATCGACAACCCTTAGAGCCTGCACCCCAGAGAGGGGCCTCAAACAAGGGCCTCAGTTACAGAGGGGCCCCAAAACACATCTGTATCCAGGGAAACCATGAAAGAACCTGTCCCTCCATGGAGACTGCAGGCACTGATGCCAGATGTCTCAACACCGTCCACAGCAAGGACAGATGTGAGAAACCAATGGGCGGAACCAGAGCACGGAAGGACGCTAAGAAAAATGACACGGTAAATGCCGCTGGAAAGTCAAACACCAGAGATGGGAGAGGACGTGAAACCAACACTGGGGAAGGCAGATGCTACCTTTGCATTTACAATAAATTTTATTAAAGAAATGACAGCCTGCTCAGGAAATGAGGAGGTTTCCATGTCACAATCCAGCTTTTAGGAAAAACAACCAATGACGACCAAAGTGAGCACGAGCGATGTGCTGGGAAAGGCAGATGCCAGCTGTATAATGAGTGTGGACTCGGCGTGCAGCCACCTTATGACAGACTAGTACTGAGGGCTCAACAGGCATTAGCAGTGGGATGCACACACATACGATCTATGCATTTTACAATGGTATCTTTTGATATTTTTCACAGCAGCCGCACATACTAAATACTACATCAGCATCAGCATCATCCCATTTTACAGATGAGAGAATGGAGGCACAGAAAAAGTTACTTGTATAAGGCCACATACCTAGTAAGCTTAACAGAAAGGCAAAGTAATAATTACGACTTCATGACCTCATATTCAGACTACAGTTAGCGTACCATTTATTAAAGAAGGAAAATATAATAGTTTTATATATCTTTCTCTTAAAAATGGTTAAAACTAAAAACCTCAACAATTTAGCCATCATCCAGGAAATTTTGTTAACTACAATATCTTTCCCCACCATTATAGACAACCAAAATAAAAGGAACCTAAATTTAGACCTAATCAGAAATGTGATAAACCCATTCTTTTCCTATTCTATAGTGCTACAGAATGATAGAAAAATCTTTAAGATATAGTCAAATTAAAATATAATGGTGGTATTTTTGAACTACAAAAGTAATGCCAACTAATATTTACATACAAGACACTTTCACCCAACAGTTCTACTGAATTAGTACTTACCTATTTTTGGTGGGGGTTTTATACCAGTCCATAAAAACTGGTGTCACACCACACAAGTCTAAGGTTGATAATGACGCTAGACACGGCCAGTCTTTGCCATACCACAGAACAGTAACTGATGTGTCATTTATGGAAAGATCAACATGCTCCATGATATATTCTTTTCCACTTTTTTCTTTCAATATAATTGCCCAACCTAAGCCAGATTTTCTGGAGAAAGAAAAGAAAGCTAAAAATGTTTACCTCACAGCAAAAAAAAAAAAAAGCTGAAGCCAATTTTATATATCACTTCTAAAGTGAAAGTCAAAATTCTCAGAACATGCCTGATATAACTTTCATTTCATCAACATTTTTCCCTTTAGACTTTTTCTCCTGACACTCACGGGACATCTATGGTGCCCCGGGTATGGCAATACATACATAAGAAAGGGCACCTTGAACATTCTTGCCTTACTAGAGCAGATCACTAGGTTTTATCTGCTTTTCCTAAAAACTTGAGGCTGTGTACTATTTATCTCTCAGTATCCTTGGGGGATTGGTTCCAGGACCACCACAAAACCAAAGTCCATGGATGCTCAAGTCCCTAACAATAAAATGGGGCAGTTTTGTGCATACAACCTAAGGAATCCTCCCTTATACTTTTAAGTCATCTCTGGATTATTTATAATACCTAACACAATGGAAATGCCATGTAAATAGTTGTTACACTGTATTGGCTTTTTTATTTGTATTATTTTTATTGTTGTATAGTTTTTTTTTTACTGTTTGGATTTTTTTTAATATTTTCAATTTGAAGTTGGTTGAGTCTGGTGGATGTGGAAGGTTAACTATACATGGAATAGGAAAATACTATATATTTTATAGATGCACAAAAACACAAACAGATTATAGACAGTCCCCCACAATCTAAACTGCACGTATGTCCTATATATACAATACTCCGAGCTGACACCATCGTCCTTTTTTGGTTATAAACAGAAACATTTTACAGTGCTGTCAAGCAGCCGATGGCCGCTGCTCAGGAGCACACTGCATACCTGAGGGCCTCTGTGGTCTTCGTCGGAAGGCCTGTGTAAGGGTTGACAGGTTTGAGAACCTGAGCTAGTGTGGCTTTTACACATGCTATTTGTTTTGTGATATATTCTTTCTTCCAATATCCAGCTTCTTTATCTTCAACTGACAGTACGCTCATAGACACAGCCGTCTCCTCTACTGTATTAACTTTCCAATTAGATTTTTTAGATGGAAAAGCAGTTGAGTAGATTCTGATCCAAATAAAACTGTGGGGGGCAGGGGAGAAAAAATATGTTAACTAAGACACATTGTCATGTACCTGTAGTAGCAATATATTAAATGAGATGCATAATAATTTTTAAATAGTCCAATTCTGTGAATAAGTCAAGCTGAACATTTGTAGTTGTTCATGTGTTAAAGTGAACTGCAGTTAGAGATTGATTGGTTTAGACTCGCCAATACCAAAAACATAAAAGCAGGAAAAGCCTGATTCCCAGGGTCAAGTTTAAAGAGAGCAATCTTATATTATTAATATTTAGGATCATCCAAACCACTGCCTTCCTACATCAATAACTGAATAGGAGGTCTATTACCAAAAAAAATAGAAAGTATATACAATGTGGTTATTATCTTGTTTTTTTTAAATATATACATGATTTTTAAAGATCAGAAAGGATATATACACACAGTATTATTAATAACAGTGAAAACTGAATTGTACCTTTGCTTCCTATTTTTTAATTTTTCAACAAGGAACATGCATTGCTTTCACAAAGAGGAAAAAGTGAAGGTTGTTTATAATGACAACTAACGATGACAATTAACATAAGGTTTTTGAGCACTTACTATGTGTCAAATGTTGTTTAACCACTTCATATACATTAACTCACTAATCCTCAAAACAGACCCAGTCAGTAGCCACTATTACTGTTCTCATTGTACAGATGATGCAACTGAGGCCCAGGTGCAAAGGGATCTGACCCTGGTCTATGCACTCAAGTGTGTGGGGGAGCTGGGATTTGAACCCACGCAGCCTCAATCAGAGCTCACACTCTTATCCTCTGAGCCTTCAACAACAGAGAATGTCTAAATCTGCTTAAAGGCCTAGTTCCTGCACCATCTGGGCCTATCAAGGTAGAGTAGAGAGAGGTGAAATATAAAGAAACTAGGAAATCTATAATTTATCAGCTTATCTAAAGATTTTGAGTTCTATCCTTAAATAAAGTGAGAACACTACAGATTTAGACATTTGATTGACTCCTTCCTTGACGAATGCCTCACTGTACTTTGCTCCAGTGAGCACCTTCATCTCTTATAAGGTTATTAGGAAAGAGACACATAAAAATTACTCTACATTCATTCTACAACTAATTTCAAGAATATGATTCATTATTTCATTTAATGATATGTGTGTGTAGTACATACTGACATAGATGGACAGACAGACATATATTCTTCCATGCAGGAAACATCTTTTTAAATTGAAAGAAAAGAAAAGGCCACCCTTGCCAACAAGAGAATGGTATATATCCCCTTCTGAGTATGAAAGTGGTTGATTACAGCTTTAATGAGATCTGAAGGCTGTTTTGAGTTCCTCACTTAAGTGGCAGACATCCATCATCAAAGATGCACTAGATTAGTCATTTCAGAACTTGACTATTCATTAGTATGTCCTGGAGAATTTTAAAAATATAGATTCCAGAGCACTGAATTACAATCTCTAGAAATGCAGGCTAGGGATCCACATTTTTTAAACTTTCCCAGCTGGTTCTGATGAAATCCTCTATGGACAGGCATTTGAGAACCACCATACCAGAAAATATTCCCTGCCCACCATGGTCCAGGATTAAATATAATAATATACGGCCATCCTTCTGTCATCCTCCATTTCCTTACCTAGTAAACAAAACCACCAGTTAAAACCTGCATTCCAGGCCAGGCATGGTGACTCACACCTATAATCCTAGCACTCTGGGATGCTAAGGTGGGAGGACTGCTTGTACTCAGGAGTTCAAGACCAGCCTGAGCAAAAGTGAAACCCCATCTCTACTAAAAATAAATGAATAAAAATTTTAAAAACCTGCATTCCCTCCTATCTTGATGTCTTTCCTAGTTGGTATGTGGGTTCCGCATCGGATCAATAGTTGTCTGACCTTTTGATGTTGAAAGAGAGAAGTCCCCTAAAACACCACAATGTTAAGTTGTAGGCCATGACATTCTTACTGGAAGTTAGGAGGATTCCACCATCTCTCCAAGACAAAATTCTGAGTTGCAGGCTAAGACCACAGAGACAAAACCGAAGTGAGCGTTTCTCCTCTTTATTCCACAGATGTCTTGTAAGCCCAGGTGAGGCGAGGTGACCCCCTCTCCTCTGGCTCCCTGCTTCCAAGGGTACAGCCTCCAAGACAGGATAGTCTTGGCCTCTTTCCTCCCTTTTCACTCTTCCCAAACACATTTGATGGGCGAGTTTGGGAGGAGGAGCTAAGTTTACTTTCGCCCCTTCCTCTTCTTCTCTAGGACCTGCCTGACTGCCAGAGCACTCATTCTGCTCCGCGCATCCAGGGCCACAGTTAATGTGGGCAGGTCCCTGCAGCACTGCTGCTTGAGACTATGTGGACAAGACTCTCTGATTCTGGGACAAACACAGCCAAGTCCTCCTGGCTAACAGACGGGTTAAAGTTGCATTCCCCAACAGCAATAACAATAACAAGTTTGATCTTTTTTGGTACATGCAAAGAATATTCCTTTCTCTAAGAAGACAGATGCAAGTATTTGAAAATATCATGACTACTTAAAGCAACAGACATATTTCTGTGTATCTAAAAATACTCTTGAAATTAATTCTCTTCCATTTTAGAAAATGGTTAAAAAGTTCTTAGTAGTTTTCATGACTTCCATCAAACTGTCATCAAAACCTAACAGATATTTGGTTTTCTCCTTACTTGTCATTGGCCAGATGATAAAGGCGCCTGTTCACACAGCCAGTACACAGCAGGCTCACAGCATCCAAGTAGGAAAATATCTTCAGCAAGATTTCCGAAGGCATTCTGAGAGAGGGGGAAAATCAGAAACCCGTGCTCAATCTACAAATTACCCAGAAAACGACTGGCCGTTCATCTCTAAATAGATGGAAATAAATAGACTCCTCCTATCCAAGAGTCAAAATACACCCTCATCTTCAATTACTTTCTTGATTGAAATTCTCTAGTTATTGTAATTCTCATGACATAAACTTTATTGGTTTATGTCATGTACATGAACCCAAATGTACAAAATGTACAAAAGCTAATTTCCTCAGCATTTTAATCAAGTCCACACACTATGAATCAACAGGCAGGATTTCACTACCTCTCATGTGAAAGTATGTATTTTATTTTTCTTTGGTGAGATAAAAGGAAATAAAAGGCAGAGAACACTTTCTTAGCTATTAATAAGAAAAACACAGACCCTTCCCCCCTCCCCCCAGAAAATAAATGTAATGGGAAACGACAACTCACTTCACAGCTAACCCACGTCATTCTTACGTACCCTCCTGAATGCCCTCTCACCTTCGATGGCTTTGGGGCTTCAAGGAAACACCAAGCCCCATAAAGTTTTCTGAAGTGTCTTTTTCATTTATGTGCCTAAATGTGGCATTGAGATGTATTCTCAATATTCCAACTACTTCCATGATCTCAGAATTCTACAAAACACAGTAAGAATCCGAAGATGCTAGAAAGCATCACTAGCATCCGGAAGTCAGGAACGGCCTCTGTGGACCCCTGTGAACCCCTGGTACCAGGGCCAATGAAGAGAGAGCTGCAGCGGGTAGCAGCCGAGAGCTGGGCGAGGGGATCTAGGAATGAAGTATGGGGCAGGAGGACCTTGGGCCAGTTTAAAACAGCTTGCCCATACTCTCTACTTGCGATTTTAACAATTTTAAATGTTTTCTTTTATGATGAGTAGGTTACCAAATGTTTCACAAGGAAGTAATCAGTCCTAAAATTCTGAAGAGAAAGAATGAAGTGGATCCCCAGAATAAAGGCAGTTAATGCCATACACATGGGACTCGTGTCACTAACTGCTCCCACTGCTCAAAGCTTCTGGGATAAGAGATATTTAACCAGAGACATTCCGAGAGTTTAACGAAAAGCTTTGCCTAATTATCAATCTCTCCCCCAAAGAAATCCCTTACATTGAGTCAATAAATTAAACCCTTTCAATGAGAAAAGGTCTCTAATGCTAGAGATGGCAAAGTTACAAGAAAACACGAGAAAATGTTCATTTTCATGAACATTTGAATTATCCATTGTATATACTTCTCATATTTTGATTTAACTATTTCACAAAAATTCACAGCTATTATTTTTTAAATCAGTGTAATTCAAAAAAAATTTAGAGTTGGGCTTAAATACCACACTTCAGAAAGGTAACCAGCAAACATAAGAATTACTTAACCAGAATAAAATGCTATTCAAGACAGGTATTAGACAGGTTTTTACATTCCTACCCACCAGACGAACATAATAAAAGAGGATCCTCTCTGTGTACTTCTGGCAAAAGAAGAAACTTTTAACTTTATAGTTAAAACAGTAGAGATCAAAGACATTCTCAATTATTGTTCATAGGGTTTCCTCAAAGCTGGTACAATCAATGTCTGCAGCCCTATGGGGTTACTTTCTGATGGATTCCAATTACCTCACGTTGCAAGGGGCAGGGATAAGGGATGGGGGAGGAGAGAGAGGAGGAGGAAGATGGGAGGCAGAACAACCAAAGACATTCAAAATATCAGAGCAAGGAAACTCTGTTTCAGGCTAATGGGCTCTCCTAAAAAAGTTTAATCTGTGTGTGTTCATTTTCAGTAATATATGAATTCTGATATGAACATGTCCTTGCTCCTTTTCCATATCGTGGACCTATTCCAATATTCTTGCATTTGTAATCCCTCCCCCCCACCCCCGTTTCCAATGGAGAATGTGCAGGTGGCCCTACAAAAGCACCTGTGCTCTAGGTGCCCAGCCAGGTCCTCAAGACGTTTTGTTTCTGCCTCACCCTTCTGCACCACTCATTTCCGCCTCAGAAAACACTCCCAGGATCTCGCGCCCTGAAAGTGTACTCTTCCTCTGCTGCTCCCCACCCCCAGCCTCCAGCTACCACAACCTCTCACTGCCAAGCTTCTGGGAAAGAACAAAAAAATGTGTCTACACCTGCTGCCTCCACTTCTACGCCTCCCACTTTCTTTTTGTTTTTCACATTACAGTGTGAAATATGACACCAAAATATGAAAAGAAGTATCCAGCCCATTCCCTTCCATGTACCGGAAACCGCGCTCTCAGGGCCCTGCACCCCCACTGTCCTCTGCCCCCCCCAGCGCTCTGGGCAGCATGGAACCCTCCGCTCCCGTTCCTGCAGCCCTCTCCTCTTCTGGCTCACACAGAGACCCCCTCCTTGATTTCTTGGCCTCAGGGGTCTTCCCTGGCCGCCTGGTGGTTCTCCCTGTCCCAGGTCCTCGGGCCTGCTCCTGAGCCCCCTCTGCTTTCCTCCACACCAGCCCCCAAGGACCTGCGTGGCTGTGAGCCCCGCATGGTCTCACCCTGAACCAGACTGCCACAGCCACTGTCTACCTGGCACCCTCCTCTACACCTGTCCTACCAACTCAGCTGTGACAAACAAGTCTAGAGTCATCAGCGTGACCCCCCAGTGACCCCCGTTCCATCTCTACCAGCAGCACCTCACTCGCACAGCTGCTCAAGCTCACAGTTTTGGGTCCCTACTTGCACAGCTGTTCTGTTCCCCCCAACCGTACATGTCATTCACAAAGAAGTCAAGTCAGTTATGTCTCCAAATACATCTCGCATTTGCCTGTGTCTCTCCGTCTCCCCTCCTTCTGGAGAGAACAGGTAAATTAGTAAACAAGATAATTGTAGAAACCAAATGACATGATGGCACACTGTGAATAAGGTCCACACCCCTTGCCAGGGCCTGGCAGCCCTGCTGATAGGCCCCTCCTACCTGGCTCTTGCAGCATTTGGTCCCTACCTCTGCCCCTGTGCTCTCCCCTCTCTGGCATGCTCCCTCCAAGCTTGTTCACCTCAACGTCTAGTTCTCACCTGAACCTCACCTCCTCAGCGAGTCTCTCCTCACCACCTCACCCCATTATTCTGGATTATGGAATCCATTTTTTTCTTGACAGCATGTACCCCAATTTACTAGGATTTGCTTTAACTTAAATCCTTCTCTCCCCCTAGATCTCAGCTTCATGAGAACACACGTGAGTGGCTCACCATTTTGTCCCAATACCAAGCACAGTATCTGGCGGAGGAGGTCCGCAGGTAGATAACGGATGTGTGAACCAAATGAATGAATATTTGCCCCCTCTCATATCAGATAACTGTATGACAGACTCTCCTCCCAGAGCATAGAGTTTTAAGCTTAAATTACTGTTCCTAATTAAATCTATTTTTGGCTTTTAATATCTTTTTGAAAATACATTAAAGTATGTACATAAAAATAGGTACATTGTTAGCTGAGCCAGTTATGATCTAGTATTAAAAGCCCAGAACTTGAAATCAGGCAAATCATGTCTGAATCACGGTTTATAATGCGCAGACTCCGTGGGCCTTACTTCCTGCAGTGAGAAAGGTCTCTCTGTAATAATCGCAAGCTTTCTGGGCTCCACACAGCTCTTAGCCAATAGCTGGTGCTCCACACGTCACTGCGGTATGAATCCATAGGCATCTAAGCAGCGATTTCAAATAATAGCTTTTTTAAAAAACTTCTACACATCTTGGCGCTGAGGGTCACAGTCCAGAATCTTGCCACGACAAAATAAGTTCTCCAAATACTGAAAGCCAAGACTCAGAGAGCTCTTGAGCTTTTAGGAGAACCCATTTTAATCATTTTTCGCCTTTATCAAGGGTCTTTATCAACTGTAAAATGAATAATTTTGAAGAACATTTAAATAAAAGGAAAACTCAATTTACTTGTCACTTTCAGAAGTCTCATTTCATAAACTCATCTCACTAGGAAAGTGGTGACAGGCTCATGACTCACATCAAATTCCCCATGCTGTACATTCTTCCTACACAACCCTATTCTAAGAGAGCTCAAAATAGCAACTTGGTACACACAGCATTATAACTTTCTCTAATAACCCCATGCCTAGCACCCCCCGCCCCCAGGAAGTGACAGTCCACTCCTGCTACTTACCTATCCAGGAGCACAGAGCAGCTGGAGGAGGAGCTCCCACGGCGCTCTCCCACGGGATTCTGCCTCAGAGCAGCAGTACCGCCTGCAGCACATTTGACCTCGGACTCCTCTCTGAAAATAAAAGTGGGAAATTCAAGGTATATAATTATCAATGAAGTGAATTATCTGTTCCCTTCTACAAAATTCTAAAGGATCCATAAACTTTAAAGGTTACTTGCTGAAAAACTTCATCTCTGCAAAAAAAGGAAGGGAGTTGGAGAAGGAAGGAAGGAAAAGGGATAGAGGGATGCTGGGACATCCAGCGTCCTGGGCAGTAAACCCGGAGACTGGACTTACTCGGATGTGTTTCCACCCTAAGGTTTACTGATACCTGCCCTCATTATACGCTGTCAGAATGTCAAAGAGGTACTATAAAATATATTTAAAGGAAACAAAAAGGCTGAAGTTAAATGTATTAACTGGCCAGTTTCCCAACAGAAACTTAATAAGGATAGCATAATAGATTTTTTTAAAACTTCAAATTAGTGAATTAGAACTATCAACATAATCTATGACTTTGCTGACCTTTAAGGGATAAGGAAGGGTCCCAACTCTCACTTTGGCAGTTAAGTCACAGCCACAAAGTACCAAATACTCATCCACAAATGTTTTCGCATTTTGACATCTCATATTCAATGAAATATATTTCAATTGGCTATCTTTTCATTTTGGTGGTACATAAAATAACAGTCCATCTTACAATGTTTCTTTAGATTCAATTAAATAGGGCATAATATTTTATGCTATGAGTCCTTCTCAGAGGTTCCTAAGCTTCAAGATCAATCCTCAAAGCCAGTAACGGCAGCTTGGAAGGCACCCTAAACACCCAGCAAGTCATAGAGCTCACAGCTCCACATCTAGACAGTAGCCCACCCAGACAGTGCCTAGTGGATCTGCCACTTCTCTTGGAAAGGTTTGGAAGCTGCTTCTTTAAGGAAGTACAACACACACATGCTGGTTGCTGACCCACCTCCCACCCAGCAAGCTACTTGAAGAGTAACTACAATCTGAGTCTATGTTATCCACATGCTCAATTTACCAACACCATTGCTTTAAATATGTACTTGTTCAATGAGAGTTTAACCACCCTCAGTTTTCCATGCCAGGCCAATTCCCCAGATATATCTGGAATAACACTCAAAATGGATTGGGTAATAATAACAGGAAGTAAAACTGAGGTGTCCTAAGAACTTGGAAGGAAGGGGAATTATGAAACCCACACAGAGCGTATCTAACCAGAGGATGCTTCAGAGCACAGCCTGCTATCAGGGGACTCATGCAGTGAAATAAGGGACCTCACCCAAGGCCACATGGTCCTGGCCACAGGACCACGACCTGCACATGGCAGTAAGCAAAACACCTGCCAGCACCTGTCTGCCACACTCAGCAAGCACATAGGGACAATGCTCTGAGCAACCACAGCACGAGTTCCTCCTCCTTTGATAGATTTTTCTCCTTAGAAACAAGCCCAACACTGGCACAGGGTAAGCCCTCCATAAATACTAGCTAGCATCTGCACCACTGACGTCTCAGCACAGGAGAGGCTGAAGAAGGTAAACTTTCCCAGACCCTGGAGGGTAATGAATGCACCGACGCTGGCTGCACATGCCTCTCCATCCCAGCTTCAGCAAAAGATGCTCGATGTGCTTTTGTCTTACCTGACTTTCTTGCCCATGTTTCCAAGTTAAGCCAGATCAGTGGTTTTCAATCTGTGCTCTACAGAGCAGGAAGGAGAGGGACAGAGGACAGGAAGAGATGCTAATCTGGGAAGTTTTCACAGTGCCCCCTTCTCCCTGCAATCAGAGAATTCTACCTGTGTTGTATATTTTTATAGTACTTCTGCTGAAAGTTTTGTTTAAATGAAAGTTTCCACAGGAGAAAACTTTAACTCCATTGACCTGGCCCTAACACAGCAGTCAGAAGTAAAATATAATTTCCTAATTGTATTAGTTTCCAAGGGCTGCCGTAACAAAGTACCACAAACCGTGGAGTTTAGAATCACAGAAATGTATTGTTTCATGCCCTAGAAGCCAGACGTCCAAACTCAAGGTGTCAGCAAGGCCACGCTCCCTCTAAATATTCTAGCAAAGAATCCGTCCTTATTTCCTCCGGTGGCTGCCAGCAATCCTTGCTGTTCCTTAGCTCATGGAGGCGTTAAGTTCAGACTCTGCCTCTTCACTCCCTCCATGTGTGTCTGTCACAGCTTCTTTTCTTATAAGGACATCATTCATGTCAGATTGAGGGCCATGACCTCATCTTAACTAACTGCATCTTCAAAGACCCTGTACCCAAATGAAGTCACATCCTAAGGTTCCGAGTGGACATAAATTTGGAGTGGGGATGGGGAAGCATTAGTAAACTAAGTTTATAAAGAATGTACTCTAAAATTACTTAAAAGCATTACTTATTTTGAAATGGTTAGTTATTTTTATAAAGTCTACACTGACCTGTATTACATATTCAAAGATAAAATATCTTCAACTGACAAAGATTTCTAACAGCTAAGCTTTAAGTAAAAGGAATTTCTATTATTTGTCCATCAAATAATAATTTCTCAGGAGTTCCCCACTCTAGAAACATACCCTAAGGTGAGAAAATGTCCCCAGTTTCACTCAAAAATGTCCATCTCAAAAGTTGTCTGCACTGGGAAAAACACTAGAAACAGTATCAGGATTGGTTAAATTGTATGACCTTAATATAGTTAACAATGTTCAGTCAATCAAAATATACATTTTCAAGTGTCTGAATTAGAAATAGGTCTGGGATGTCTTCTAGGTGTCTCTAGGGCTTGCTCACTCACCTCCTTCAGGCAGTTATTCAAATGTCACCATCTCACCGAGACCTTCCTTGATCATTCTACCTAAAACTGCAAGCTAGGCCCTAACACATACACAGACTTTGTGCCCTATCCTTGGTTTTCTTTTTCTTTCTCCTTAGCACGCATCACTGTCCAACACTACACATTTTACTTATCTATCTGTTTGCTATCACTGGAATGTAAGCTCCACCTGGGCAGGTACACTGCACAAGTTTGTTCACTGCTGATCCTTCAGCACCCACAACCTGCCTGGCACACAGACAGCATTCAATAAATATCTGCTGAAATAATAACATGGTGATTGGAAAAAGTTATTATCAGTATATACTACATAAACTTATTTTTGTATTTCTCTAAGAGAAAAAGTAAACACCTGCATACAAAGAAAAGAGGTCTGGAAGGAAAGCCAAGGTATTAACAGTTAATACATCTGATTTGTAGGTGGTGGTGGTGGCTTTTTAAAAAGGGGACTGGAGGATTAAAGGACAAAACTTATATTTCTCAATTTTTCTTAATATATGGAATATGTAATAAATTATGGGGAGTTACTGTTTTAATTCCAAAACTGCACATGCACAAGAAGCTATGAATCACAGTTTGACAGCAAAATCCTTTAGACTGGAGCAGTGGTTCTCAAAGGCATTCTCAGCAACAAAACCCCCTAAAGAAGTTGAAACCAGGACCCCTGAAATCTAGAGACACAGCCTGCAAACTCAAAACTTCTTAGAAGACTCTCCCTTGATCTTAAAAACTAATGCAAATATTGTATTCTACTAGATAATTTATCTTTGTCTTATCATAAAAATGTATTACATTACTTACCAGTTGAGTTATTTAACATTTTCCCCAAAAGGCTTTGTGTTAATTTTACATACCAGGAAGATGCCCTATGCATCCCTGCCTGCTGGCACCCATCCATTTGAGAAGCACAGTGCTAGGGTGTGCTCAGATGTTTCAAGAACACCTACTGCCTCAACTGATCCATGAGTTCTTAAGGAAAAACTTATGTGTCCAGAACTTATGAAAGACCACTGTGAAAACACTGTAAATAAAGTCACCTGGTTTGTAAAAGTATATGCATATAAGTATATAAATAAAATAATCTTAAGGGTTTCTCAAAATCATGCTGTATCTCTCCCACTCCATGATAATATTAAGTTACAATTAAGCTAGTAAATCCTGTTTGGTACTAGTTGTTTTAAATACCAAAGGCTTTTTCCCTAATCTGAATTCCTAATTCTGTAACAAATAGATATGCCTCTGTCTCTAATGAAAACATTCGACAAGGTTTATTTACTTAGTTCAATTCTACAAATAGTTCTTAACCATACACTCTGTGCAGGGTAACATGCTAAGTGTTTCAAAACTTATTTCATCCTCCTTTATTTAATTGGAATATGAAGGCTATTTTCTTACAAACATGTTCTCACACTTTAAAAATGTTAAAGCCTATTTTTGCTGTTTTGTTTTTCCACAATTAAAATAGATCTCATAAAGTCCCTTATTTCACAGATTAGAAGACTAAGGCTCTAAGTATGCAACTAAAGGAACTTGTTTAAGGTCCCAAGCGAGAGGCAGATAGCCCCTGAGACTGTCATCTCCTAACTGTTCTTTGTACCACATCTTAAATAAGATTATAAATCTTATCGATATAACTTTTGGCACTACTGAAAGCATATCTCCATTTCTCCGTAAAATAAAACAACTGCACATTTTTAAGGGCCACACAATTAACAAATCATTAAGTTCCATGTATATCCTCATGCAGATCTATTAACATATGTCTACAAAGTTAAATGTAGACATTTAATGATATAGCCAAATTTAGTTTAAAAACATTTTTTTCAAGTGACAGCTTTTTGCCTGACAGCTTTGAATAAGTCTAATATTTTAAAAATCTAATTTCTGTGCCTGATTTTTAATATCTGGTAACTCAAATAAATTACACAAGGTATAAATCAAGCCAACCTGATATGCCTTCTGCTATTTTGCTTAGTTGGTGACATTTATACACACTCACATTTTATGTCAAAAAGGGAACCACTGATTCCTTAACATCTAATTTTCCACAGTGAGACATTAAAAATAACCACCCGCTTAGAACATGGTCAATCATTCTATTCTTAGCACCTGACTTTTCCTTATCAAAAGATTGTATACGTGTCCAAATCACAGGCTGAAATTCAGGTTCCCATTTCAGGCATAATGACAGTCACTCTAATTATATCAACCCACCAGGAAGTTCACTCAACTTACAACGGAATAAAATATTCATCATATAAAAAGCATTCAGCTTCCCCCTAACAGAGCACTATATAAAGACTAATTTTAGTACTAGTGGCAAATTGATTAAAAGTTCAAGTTTCCTATTTAAATTTCTACTTTCTCTCCTACATAATAGAATTTTTGCAGGCATTGTCACCATTTTATTTGTCACAAGGCTTGTGGTAGGTCTAGCATTACAGCTATTCAAGCAAGACTATTATGGCACTAAGGAAGAGGGCTGTGCTTCCGAAACCAGGGTAAGTGGAGCACTGGAGACATGTAGAGCACATGGGACATTCCTGGAGAGTGGGGAGGGGGGAACAAAACTTAAATAGCTGAACTAGTAAGTAACTGAATCCTTTGTTAATGCTTAAACATAGACATATGGTGTATTAGAAGGCAAAATGTGCATGACTTTCTTTCTATGTCTATAAACCAAGAAGCCTTATGAGCAAAAGGTTTTCAAGAACGTAAACTATTCTCAGCATTGTCCCTCCACTGGGTAAACTAACTACAACGGTGAGTACCGGGCTAGGAACTCCCTAAGATAAAATGAGAGGGATTTAACAAGGCACCATTATAGCACAGTCGAAACTTGGGAAACACTGGATCCTTTTGCTTCTTTGAGTTAAACTGAAGCTGCTGCTTCTGTTCCCTGCTCCTTTCTCTCCTCCTCGAAACCGCCTCTCTCGCCGTAGGAGAGGGCCACACTCCCCAGTTCCAGGGAAGGGAGCGAGCCTCTGAGGCACCAGAACAAAATTACCACAGGCTCCTGCCTTTAGACTGGAAGACAGGGTAGTAGTATCAGAAGGTGAGGGCCAAGGCGTGGCAGCCTAGCAGGCAACTTGGCCTTGGCATGCAAAGTGCTGCCCAGGAGGCGACGCCCCAGACCAACCTGCCTGCCAGGGGTGTCTGCTCAGGGGTGGTGCGTGCACGACTCGTGAGCGGGAGACAAAATCTATGCTCCCCTAAGTCATAAGACCCTAAAAGCGACGGAAGGTGGTTCCTGGTTACAGAGGAGCGGCGCCCAGGTGAGCTCTCGGAGGGCTCCGCCCGCGGGTCCGCACCTGTCCTGGCACGCGCGGCGCCCAGGGCTCCCCACGCCCCCGCGGCGCCCGCCAGCTGACCGCGTGAGGAGAAAGGCCATTTCCTTGGGAAACTGCTTCACTTGTGCCCTAACCCGCCGAACCCCACGCTTCCAGCCTGAAAGCGTCTCCTCTGCCCGTTCCTTCGGCCCCTTCCCGCGCCCGAGAGGGCCGCGAGCCCCGCGCCAGAGCGGGACCCGCGAGGCACCCTCGGAGAGGGCCGCGGGCGGGGGCGGTGAGGGGCTCCCCCGCCAGGCAGACCCCCGCCCGCAGTCCCGCGCCCGTCACCTGAACCCGGAGGCCGCGGCGCGCCCCACGGCCCGGCCCGCGCTCGCTCGCCCCGCGCCGCCGCCGCCGCCGCCGCCGCGGAGGGAACAGCGCAGCGCCTGGAGGCAGTGCCAGTGCTGCCGCAGGATCCGACCGCGTCCGGTCGCCATGGAGACCAGGCGGGGACAGCCCCGAGCGCGGCGGCTTAAATGTGGCGCGTCCGGTCCCGGCGCGCGTGCGCAGGCGCGCGGCCAGCAGTGCGCGTGCGCGTGCTGTAGGGCGGCCCGCCGCCTCAACAGCGACTGCTGGAACGGCATTCTAGAAATTTCCGGGCCCCGGCTTCTTTCCCCGAGAAAGCCAAGGACACCAGACGGCAAGTCCGCCGCTTGGAGTTTAGGACAGTCGCGCCTCCTTGTTGGGGACCTCGCTTATCTCCGCTTGCTGGTTCTCTATTGTCTGGTTGTCTGGAGAACTGAACCGTAAAAACAATCATTTGCCCATAAAGGATGTCAAAGCCACAGTCACACGGAGAATTTCCCAGTTTGCACACTGCACTCCAGAAGGGTCACGAAAACATGCAGTTTGTAACTGCTGTTTCGATTTTTTTCAATTTCTCCTTGAACCACGCAGGAACCCGGCCCCGCCTTCTCGCGGCGCCAAGTTCTTGCGCCGCATGCGCAGGCAGCCCGCGCCGAGGCGTCTGGGAACTGTGGGGGCCGTCGCCTGGCATTGTGGGAAATGTAGGCCCTTCTGCTCTCCCCAGCGCGGCAACTCAATTAGGAGCTAGGTCATCAAACTACTATTCCCAGGCCGCCTCAACGGTTCCCAGGGTACTTTGCGAAGGCATGGCGGGGAGAATGTGAATGTCAGCGTAGAAGGTACTCAAAGAGCATTTTCGTTTAAGTGGGGAGAGGACAGAGGGGAAAGTAGACGTCAGCTTCCCTGAGGAGACTTTTCGTCTTAATGTACGATATCGGAGCTAGCATTTTTGCCTAACACGCCGCGTAATGTGAATGTATAGACTTGTGAACGTTTCCGGCTGGGTGTGTAGTGTGATTGTGAAGCTTTGCGGGTTGTAGTTGACATCGTCCCTCCGGGGAGCAGTTTACTATGAACATGATTTGTACCTTTCTCCGAGCTATACAGTATACGGAGAAGCTAAACAAGTCCTCAGGAAGGCGACTGTTTTTGCCATACTTTGTGCTTAACAAGGCTTGCTTGAAGACTGAGTCCAGTTTGAGGTGGGGGCTTCAAGAGCAGAAGAAAACCGTGCAACCTAGATGTGTTCTTGGAGTCACCCAGAAAAACATCTGGACTCAGGGACCGAGGCCCTGGAAAGCAAAGGAGGAGGATAGCAGCAAACAAGTGTCTGTACAAAAAAGTCAGAGAGGGGAAACCGCTGTCTCAACGTCACAGAAAGGTAAAAAGGAATGCTTAACGTAATGATCAGTCTTCCAACAAACGTGGCGAGAGCTGCCAATGCCGTATGACTCCACGTTCGCTGCTAAAAATGGGAAAACAATTCATACGAATTAAAAGGTGGAACTGTTTAAACAGTTGAGAACCAGAGAATATAGACCTACAATCTTCACAAATTTGAACTCAGGTTTGAAAGTTGATCTTGAACTCGATATAACTGTTGCATTATGTCTAGGAAATTCCTTTCAATTTCTGTTAGTTCTGATGCATATAATAAAGAGTAATTGGATAGGATAAATACAAAAGAGAGAGATTATTCAGCCATAATCAATAAGAAAACTTTATATAGTTCAACTCAATAAACACATCTGTTGAGTAACTGCTGTTATGCCCAGATATGTAGTTAGATTGTATAGACTACAGAATTAAAGATGTCCAAAACATCACTTGCCCTCAGATGTTACCTACAGTAATAGAAAGAACATATAAAATAGGGAGGATGGGGGAATGTAATTTTGTCAGAGAAAGTCATAGGTGTTTTCATAGGTATTTTAAGTTTAATTTTTCTGTGGTTTATTCATTTAACTAGTTTGTAGAAAGAAGTAAAAGGCAAAGAAAGCAATTCAGACAGCCACAATTATACCAACACAAAGATGACTATTGTTAATATTTTGGTTTATGTCATTTTGATGTACATGCGTTTTAATAATTTTTAACAAAAGAATTCATATCCTGCCAATAGTTTTGTAACCTAAATATGTGAAAAAAATATCTAGTTTTTCATTTATAATAGTAGTTCAGCGTGAAGAAAAAGCCCCTGTGCACAGGTGAAAGGCCTAGAAGTCTCACGTAGCATGTGTCAAATCACCTGGGTCAGGCAGCAGTGCTGCTTGCACTGCAGGCTAGCCCTGCTCGGAGCCCTTTCCTAATCTGGACCCTATTTACAGGTGACAGCCTGCCTTGTTATTCAGCAGATGGGAGCAGTATTCCTAAATAGAGAATATGCTGTCTCCAGAATCTAAAGAGGCCTATCGAGCATTGTGGTAGAAGGTATAGGATGCAATAATTTGTCTGTTACTTGGGATGGGATGTCCTGGCATGTCCCATATGGTGTACCCCTACTAGTTTCACTGATGTGATTGGTGAGCTTCTGAATCTTTGTTGGGTCCATCTCTCAAATTTAGAACACATGTCTTACCAAGCCTTCCAACACACTTGCTATTTGTTACTTATTGGTTCTAACATGATGGAATTGATAGAGTTGACTAATGTGATATTCTGCTGAATATCCAGAACAGCATCATCCAGATAAAACGGCAGTGATGGAGATGTTCTATATTTCTGCTGTCCGGTATGGTAGCCATGGGCCACCTGTGGCAATTGAGCGCTTGAAATGTTGCTAGTGTGACTGAGGAACTGAATTTATTTAATTTTAATTAATTTCAAATCAAACTTAAAATAGCCATGAGTGGCTAGTGGCTGCTGTTTTGAACAGCCTCAGTCCAGAGGGTTCCAGTCCCTTAAGACTCTCTTATGACAGATGGTGGGAGAATTAGTAGATTCTGGGCAAGACCATAATATACACTGTTATTGTCTGTTTCTTTTACTACAAACTACCACTGCTCCTTCTCAATAGAGATAGAAAAGAAGGCATTCCTCACACCAATGACCAATCACATGAGACTGTGACTCTCTCATAAAGTTATCATATCTGGCATTGCATCTGAATTGGGGCTACTGCTTGGTTGAGTTTGCAGTGAACCATTGTCATTCTTTAGCCTCTACTTGGTTTTTGTAAATGGAACACTGGTAAATGACATAGAAATACAGTGCGGACCACCACCCTGCATCTTTATGTATTTAAGAATAGCACTATCTCTGCCATTCCCCCTTAGATTTGATATGGTTTGTGATGTACTATCTGGTCAGTGGGGCAGTTTCAGAGGCTTCCATTTGACTTTTCCCATGATGGTAGCTCTTAACCCATTTCCAAAGGAACTAAAAGTAGGGGTTGTTATTGCCAATTACTGAGTGTATGCTTTTCATTTATATATTTGGAAATAAGGGAAATGACTATGAGTCCTTAGACCCAGCCATGAACTTCTTATAAGCTAGACTCTTATTACCTGGCCTCCAATGCAGCAAAGCCCTATGATGACTCTGGATCCTCGGGTACCGTCAGCACAGACTCTGTGTGCACATTGATATCTATAAGTCCCTTTGGTAAAGGACCAGGGGAATCATACACACTTGCTCAGGTCTCTCAGAGGGACCTAGCCTTTTTTTCAGTAAATGGGTTCCAGGTCTGAAAAGTGGTTCTGGTCCAGAAACTGGGGCAGTGACCAGGACTTTGCATTAGGTCAGCTGCCTTCAGCCTCCTGATCATACAGTATTAATTTCCCTTTGAACATATTATTGAATAATATTCTTGTCAGCTGCCTACCAGTCTTGCTTTTGGGAACACCTAGTTCTAGTGACCATCTCTGTTGCTCTGTGCAGGGCACCCCTGGCTGCTGCTCTAGCCTTGCCGTTCATTATGACAGTTGCACCCACCTTGGCCTCTGATGGTTAAACACCACGACCTGGTCTCTATCTCAGGATTCTTTCATTGCTGTCAGGAAATCCTGCTCTGTAACGATGTAACTATGGCTTTTCACAGCTTTGGAAAACTGTCCTTCAGGCCCTCCCATGGAACATAGGAATGTAGGCAGCTGGTGGGTTTTCAGGCCTTATTTTATCAACCCAAAATAACTGAAAGGATCAGAATCCAGTTTTAAAGAGTGTATTCAAGTGAAAAGCTGGGAATGTCCATTTGGGAGACAGGCTCCAGAAAAATGGTATCAGCGTCCCAAAGTTAAAAGTAAAGTTCTGGCTTATGTAGGCAGAAAACAAACTTAGTAGGATTATAACATTTTCTGTACACGGCTGGTTTATGAGTTACAGCAATCTAATGAATTATATAGCTCGTTTTCATTTCCTAGAGTAGATTTAACATTCCATTGTAAGACAGTGTGATAGCAGCATAAATCTTTGTGTGAGAAAGGTAAAAGGGAGGTTAACCTATAATGAAGATCAGCTGTGTAGGGGATGTGGTCTTCCCTGGGCTTTTTAGTCATTTACAACATTTTACAAAACAAGGCAGGTAAGGAAGGAGGTCAGCCTATAATCAGAGAAAAAGGTTACAGCTGCTTGCCACCTGACTCAGACCCCATAATCACATTCCTTTAAGGCTCAAAGTAATTTTGAGTTCAAACAGCCTAGATTTTTAATTACTTAATGTCACAGCATCTTTATCTCTAGCACACCCACCCTCTGAGCCTGTGGAGACTTTCCTCCACAGTTTGCCACTTTCGGTCATTTTTACCTCCTTAATGTGGGCCATCACTGTCCCCAAGCTTCCAAGAGCAAACCTAGTCGGCCAGGGTCCCCATGCTGATGAGCCGATCAACTCTTGCTCATCTGGTTTTGCATTCTGTGCCCTTGACCCCCCACCCTAGAGAGACAGTCATGTGTATGCTCTCCCAGCTCCTGCTGGTGGACCTCCGGCTCCTTCCCTCAGAGTAGTGTTTGTGTTGTTCCTTCTGCCCAGGGACGTGGTAACTTGGCCAGGAGGGGAGGTGGAAAGGCCACCTGAGGGGAACTCCTAACTTGCAAGGCAGAACCCTGCCCCTGCCCCCAAGTTGTCAAGAAGATGGAAGCACTGACCTTTAGCAAGAGGAATGAGCCACTTGTTCAGGCCCAGGACATTCAGAACAATTTTTGAGAGCATTGACCCTCTTGTCCCCATGCCAAGCTTCAGGTTCCATTTCCTTCCCCGCAGGGCCCTGGTTGGCCTGGGAGCCCTGATGGACTTAAAATGCCAACCTCTCTGCTGCTCCTAAGCCCTGAGCCTGACACTCTCTGTTTTCTGCCCTCTGGATGCAATAAATGAGCCTCTTGTCATGCCATGGAGGAGGCTTCTGCCTTTCACACTTCCGCCTTCATTGGTGATTAGTTACCCTCATCCTCTCAGGAATGCCCCGACCTAGCTGAGGAGGCTCTCTTCAGATGCAGGAATGCCTGAGAGGAACTGTCAGCCACCCACGCTCCCCCAGCCAGGAGCACCCACAGCACACTGCAGCACGGCCCCTACTACAGGAGGGTAGAGAATTGCAGGAGCAAATGGCATGAAAGTTTTTGCATGAAGGTGTTAGGTCTGCAAGAGTGAAGAAGAGAAAGGTAGGCAATGAGCAGCTTCCATGGGAGACAGCTATCAAATAACACTTAAACAGAAATTTTAAAAATGTATAGAATATGGATATGGACTTAGCACAGGGCTTTACACGCAGTAGATACACAGTGTCTGTTCATGGTAAAACAAATAGAAGAGACCTGTCAGATACCCTTAGCAAGGTGAGAAGGAATGTGTTGGGAGGCACAGCCAAGAATCTAGGGTGTTGGGGACAATGACCTGGTTTGTAATAGGGACAGATGTGGCTACCTGTTAGTATAGTTGATATTGTATTCTCAATTTGGGATAGAATAACATAGCTAAAAATTAATATTTGTTGAAGTGTATTTTGTGACATTAATAGAGAACAGAATGAAATGTAATGTAGACCTCAACTCCTGAACCTTGGTAAGAAGATTGGATTTGTGGTGACAATTATTTGAATCAATTCCATGAATTACACCGATTTTGGCAGATGCAATTTGAATTATTATTTGAATCACATCTTCTATTGTAAGAACCTGTACTGAAAACTTGAGGATTTTGCAGTGCTAACAAGTGTTATTTCATAAAAGTAATAGAAGCATATTATACAAAGGGAAGAAGTGGGAAAAACAATTAAAACAATCATCTCTGTTAAATTTTGTTGTTTTTCTAAAAAAAAAGTTTATATTTAAGAACTTGGGATTTCTAATATTGTGAACAAATTAATCTATAAATATAATACCAAAAGATCCATTTTTTTCAGCATCAGTAAAAAAAAATAGCTGTAATTTCAGTGTTAAGGTAGCATAATCAAAATGTTACAGCTCTTGGCAAACATGAAGATATGTATACAATGTATATAGCTATACTTACACAACTACTCTGTCCTGTAACAATGTCTTTTTTTTTTTTTTTTTTTTTTTTTTTTTAATGACAGAATCTCACTCTGTTGCCCAGGGTAGATTGGAGTGGTGAAATCATAGCTCACTGCAGCCTCAAACTCCTGGGCTCAAGCAGTCCTCCTACCTCAGCATCCCACGTAGCTGGGCCCACAGGCACATACTATCACACTCAGCTAATTTTTCTATTTTTTGTAGAGATGGGGTCTCACTATTGCCCTATTGTGGCTTGTTTTACACAATTTTCAAATTGTGGTCTCAAACTCCTGGCCTCAAGTGATCCTCACTCCTCATTCTCCCAAAGTACTGGGATTACAGGCGTGAGCCACCACTCCCGGCCATAACAATGTCTTGAATTTCTTTAGTTCTCAGAACTTCTATTTAATCCATATACACGTCTTCTATTAGTGTGACAAATAGCGTATGATCTCCATACAGGTTCTTCATTTCCTAAGTTCGTTTGATTCATAAATCTTTCTGGCCAACCACATTGTTGTTCTGAATTCAATTCTGTGTTTATTTCATGCTCCTAGTCAGTGCCGGGGCAGGGGATGGCATTTGGGAAAGTTACCATTAAGGGCTGGCTCCTGTTTTTGTCCCTTTGGTCCTAGAAATTAAGGCGGTAATAGAAATATAATATTGAATTGAAGCATAGACTCCCCAAGCCTGCTCCGAGTGGATCTGATGCACAAGGAGGTTTTAAAACAGCTGCTCCAGAACACACAGACCTCGCCTCGCCCCTCAGTCTGTGTCGCCTGCGAGAGACACAGAAGCAGGGCTTGCCTGCTAGTAGCTGCTGTGTGTAACAGACTGGTATTTTCTCTTTGCAGTGAAAGAAGCAGGAAGAGATTTTACCTATTTAATAGTGGTGCTTATTGGGATCGGCATTACAGGTTGCAAAAAACAGCAAGTATAACACCCCAAATAGCTTTTTAACTTCCCTTTTCATGCTGCTCTTGCCTTGCTTCATCTTCTTTTTCTGTGATTTCAGGTGGCTTGTTTTACACAGTTTTCAAAGAACTTTTTTCTTCCTTCAGTCCTAATAAGATATATGGGAAAGCCTTAGAAAAATGCAGAACACATCCCGAGGTGAGTTCTCGAGATCGAGTTGCATGGACTCTGATGATAGGGAGAAAACGTTGGAGAGGAGGAAGTGGGCAGAATTCCAGCACCTGAGTTATGGAACCCGTGAAATTCATGTGGTAACGCACCAGGGTTAGGTTGTGACGATGTGATTACGTCTTTGTTCTTGAAACATTTTGATTAAGAGCACCCAGCAGTCACTGTAGGTATGTTTTCCTGAGAGAGTCATTTTACTGGTTTTCTATAGATACTAAATGCTTAGAATAAACCAAAATATCAAACTCATGTGATAAGTTTCTAGTCTTTAAAAAACCTGATTCATGGCCTCGTGCCATACTAGTAATTGTTAACACTTCACAAATGTGTATCGTGCGCCAGGCACTCAGTGTCTCAGCACATCATCTGTATCAAGCCCCACAGAAATCATCTGTGTCAGGTACTACGTTATCTCCAATTTGCAGAAAGGGAAACTGATACTTCAAGAGATTAAGTAGCGTCGTCATGACCACTGGGCTGGTAAGTGGGAGAGCCACGACCTGAATCCAAGTTTTTCTGATCCAAATCTTATGTGCTTAAGCACAACCTGCCTTAGCCGTTCCGTGGAGAACCGGACATGTGGGAAAGCTGCCTCAGTTCTTTGAAGGACACTGTCTACAAGGAAGGGTCCATAGCGCCTTTCCAGTCACAGGTCACCAGCCAGTGTGGCCTGTCAAGTGCCAGGCTTCTCACTCCCTGGGTAGGAAGTGTCAGCACTGAAAACACCACTCACTGAAATCCTGAGTCTTGCACATTGAGATGTAATGACAGCATCATGGATATTCGGGCTGTTCTTCACCCAGACCAAGCAGTAACGTCAAAGAAACAAAGAATACGGACTCCCAGGCAAGGGGAAGGATGTAGCCCACAGATCGCTGACAGTGTGGAGAAGCTGGACTGGTTTTCCTGGGGCACCAGCTCAGAGTGCTTCATTAGTTTCTCTAATCGTGTGGAAACTCAGAAGCTAACAGTCTCTGGCATCTTTCTTTTTAAATCCACTGATTTCTCTAAATTGGACTCTGGGCAGTCTGGTTACTATGGAGAAAGAAGCAGGGAGGGAAACGTATCACTGAGTGAGTTGAAAATCATTAGGGAAATAAGGAAGGTTCCCAGTTTAGCCATTGGGAATCCAAATTATATCTGGAAAAAAAAAAAAAATCACTCGTTACAGACTACAAAAAGACACATGGGTGGTAACCTATAATAATTAGATGTTAGGTTGCCTCCCCAGAAAGAGTTGCTGGGTTATTCATAAACTCAGCTTTTCATAGATTTTTTTGCTCATTTTGAACAAAACAAAACTGCATAGAATAAACAGTGAGATATTTAAAGTTACAGCTTAATTTGCTGCCTAAAATGCTCCATAAATAATAATTAGACCTAAACAATTTTGTCAGCATTTTTTAAGGGCTTTCTCTTTGCTGGTACAGTGCCTGCTTGAAAAATAGAAAATCCTAATGTTCTGATATTGATTTGTTTATTCAAGTATATCTGGATACTCATTGTTTCAGCTACACAGTTCTGAAATATCTGTCATCGTAAACATTTTTCCCTTTTATTTATCCTGGAAAATGTGATGCTGAATCTACAAAAAAAAATTGTAAAGAGTCAAATTTGTTTAGTTTGATGTCAAATCTGTATTTTTTAGAGAGAGTTCCATAGTATTTACATTTTAAATTAAATAAAAACTACCTTTCTACATCGTGAATTTTTCCATTGGAATAATTGCTTCCCACCCATAGCTCTGGTTTATTTTAAATGTCGCGATGGCTTGTTTTTCTCTCACTGTTTTTAGTGACTTAAAACGTCATTTTGATCTCGTAGCTTTTATTAATAGTATTAGATCCCATTAATAAATTTTGTTAAAAATGTTCATTTTATCTTCAAACTGTAAGATGTCAGTAGTGAAATATGTGAACATTTTGTTTGTTTTTTGTAAGGGAAGTGGGAGCAGCTTCACTTCAGCCTATATTGTTCTGAAACTACAAGCCACATAAAGTTGCCTGTTTTCATCTCAGAATGAAATATTGATTCAAATTTTTTATGGGATGATTTTTGCATAATCTTTTCTTTTTGTTTTTCTGTTTTCTCATCATTGGAATCTTCATTTTTGAAAGGGTCCTAGGCTTACTGATTTTTTTAAATCCTGTAACAGATAGCTTTGGCCGGGCACGGTGGCTCACACCTGTAATCCTAGCACTCTGGGAGGCTGAGGCAGGAGAATCTTGTGAAGTCAGGAGTTCGAGACCAGCCTGAACAAGAATGAGATCCCATCTCTACTAAAAGTAGAAAGAAATTAGCTAGACAACTAAAAATATATAGAAAAATTAGCCGTGCATGGTGGCGCATGCCTGTAGTCCCAGCTATTTAGGAGGCTGAGGCAGGAGGATTGCTTGAGCCCAGGAGTTTGAGTTTGCTGTGAGCTAGGCTGATGCCACGGCACTCTAGCCTGAGCAACAGAGTGAGACTCTGTCTCAAAAATAAAAAAATAGCTTTGTCAAAAAATATTTCCTTGGAAAGCTTAGAAAAATGACACGAGGTAAAGCCCCGTCTTTGTCGTGCAGGTGATCAGCGTCTTCGGTGAGTCCATTAAAGGCTACGGGGAGGTGACCAGGCGAGGCCGGAGACAGCACGTCAGGTACTGCAGGCGCCCTGAACTCAGAAAGCTCAGGGTCGTTCTTAAATGAAAGGAACTTAGACTTACGCTCATTCATTTCTTGACAGTTGTGTTGAATATGAGAAAGATGGGCTAAGACACTCGCGTGTGAAGTTCTATATCGAGGGCTCTGAGCGCAGGAAGCAGGGAACGGTGCACGTGGAAGTGAAAGAGGTGTGCGAACCGCAGGGCGTGGGGAGCTGGTGGTTCTGGGCGTGGTGTCGCTTGTGCGCTGGTAAGGAGCGTAACACCTGGAAATACTACATTTTTTTCAGAACCCAGAAAGTGGTGAATGTGATTTTCGATACATATTTGTAGAAGTTGAATCCTACCCTAGAAAAACTATTGTCATTGAAGATAATCGATTCCAAGAAAACTAAAAGAAGCAAGCACGCTGTTGCCTGACGGATGTGGATTGGTACCAGTTCACTTCTCTGATCTTCACGGCTCTCTTCCGGAATCTGTTCAAAAGAATAAGAGAGGAAAGAGTATACAGCTTATAAAAGTTAATGTAATCAAGTATTTGTTACATGTAGACAAGCTAGAGATTTTCTTGTGAAAAAATGTGCAAATAGAGCATATTTTATGTTATTGAATTGTCAATCATATTTCTGCTCTATTAAACATCTTTCATGATGAGAAATTTGTTACTGAAAATTTTACATCATGTAAATAAAATAGATGTTAGTATTTTATGCTTTTTATATTATATAACTGTATAAAGGCTGCAGAATAAATTAAAACTAACAAAAAAGTGTCAGAAGCAGCTTCCCTCCACATACTTTGGAATCTGACTGGAGACGAGCATGTGAAGATATGTGGGGACGTGGTGAACCACGTCCTTCCACCATCACGGAAGGGTGTAGACAGTGTATGGTTTTTAGGAATCTAGCTCACATATTCCCCTGTGTGAACTGAGGTCATGGTACATAGTGGGAAAGCATACACTCTACATTCGCGTGGGCCTTTTCTAGCAGGCGTGTGGGCCTGTGCAGGTGCCTTGGCCACATCAAGCCTCCCTGCTGTGTGGTTTGTTAGGATGGCAATGAGAGGGACATGTGCATGCACCCTAGAAGACAGCCTTGAGAACGTGCACTGGTACCTCACACTGCCAAACGACACTCGGGAATAAACGAGAGGCATTTGAGTATGTGTGTGAGGCCCCTATAAAGTGTGTGTTCCTTCTCCCTCAGAACTGTCCATAGAGGAATTTCTGATGTGTTCTTAAAATTTTAGAATATCAGGTGACAAAGACCACCAAGCAGTCTGTCTGCCCTGTTTAGTTTATCTCCCTACTTATTTAGCTAATTTTTTGGTTTTATCTGCTTCTTCTAAGTGTTTTTATAGTGAAAATTTAAAGCATTTAGATCTAGTGTATAGCTTCATTGTAAATACTTATATCTAATAGACAAATCCACACTTCCTACTCTTATTCGGAAATATTCAAGCTAATGGTACCCTTCAACACATAAAATTTAGCACCATTTTCTTCAAGGTCCATGGAAAGCCCTCTTGGGATTTTGTTCGGTGTCTGCATTGAATCCATAGAAAATTGTAGGGAGTCATATGTCTAAGGGAACGATAATAAAATTTTCTAAAATTTATCCATCATATAGCTCATGGCAGAACAAGTAAAACTTCACCTGCATCCTGCGTGCAGGAAGTCTAAATGGGCCAGGTAACAGCAGTGCTGCCATTCAGGCCTTTAAGGTCTGTTTCTATGTTTGTGTCCACTCCGGGCACACATTCTGTTCTTCCCACTGGTTAGGAAGAACCCCAAACACCCCCCTCAGACCCTGGCCCTCATTTGAGACACTGGCTGGGGCTGGTCTCCATTCCCCCCGTGACCCCCACCACTGGTTTCAACAGGCTCCCATGTGGGCTTCCCCAAGCCACCCTGCCCAGCTTCTTAACCAGCACCCCTTTCCCTTGCCCACATGGCTCTGGTGGCCCCATTTTGCAGGCCTCCTAAACTTTGACCTGGCAACCCCTTAGGTTGCCATCTTTGGTCATTTTACACAGCAACATGAGAAATGAAACCTTTCCCAGACACCAGCCTGGTCATCTGACGTCTCCCCAAGCCTCAGTAGCAACAACACAGCCAGCTGCCTCCTCCCCTCTCTACTCACCGCGAGGAACTGAGGTTTCCGTGATTGTCCTGGACTAGTCAGACTTTGCATCTAGGCTAGAGGTGGCATCAGCTTCCTGGAGGAGTGACACCCGAAAAGCACTGGTGACCTCTCAACAAGGAAGAGGCCAGGAGTGGGCAACAAAGGGGCCAGTTGGATTGCTAGGGCTGCCAAACCAAGTGCCACAAACCAGGTGGCCTAAAACGAGGAACCTATTATGTTACAGCTCTGAAGGTTAGAAGTACGAAATCAAGGTGTCAGTAGGGCCATGCTCACTCTGGAAGCTTCAGGGGAGGGTCCTTTCTTGCCCCTTCAAGTGCCTGGTGGTTCCAGGTGTTCCTGGGCTTGTGGCTGCATCATTCCAACCTTTGCCTGCATTGTCACATGCCTTCACCTCTGCACATGTCTCCTCTGTGTCTGTCTTAGGGTGATTGGGATATGTGTGATTGGATTTAGGGCCCACCTGCATAACCTATCCCCTCAAGATCCTTAACTGGATCACATCTTTTGCCATATAAGGTAACACTCACGGGTTCCAGGATTAGAACGTGGACCCACCTTTTGGGGGCCACCACTCAGGAGGCAACCAAAAGCGTTTGCTACAGCAGTTAAGTGGCTCAAGGTCACGCATGCTTCATATGGGCTTGGAACAAGGGGCTTGCACCCGGACCTGATTTTCAAATCCTGGGTGTGGAAGCAGTCCCTAATGTTGCCTTCCACGTTTCTTTCCCTCTCTATACTTCAGGTTCCTCACCTCTCAGATGAGGACAGTATCTACCTCACAGGGATTTTGTAAGGATTGTACGAGATCACACAGAAGATGCTTCAACAATTGCTGGCACACAGTCACATTGCAACCATCAGTGGATTCTTGTCTTCCCTTTAGACTGTAGATAGAGAAGGTATCATTTTAACTTTTGTACCTTCAGCAATTACAGTATTTGGAAGATAGTAGGTTCTCAAAAAATATATATATATTTGTTAAATCCAAACCTCAGAGATGCCTGTATCTCTAATACCTCAGCAGTACATTACTCAAAAGGTGACGGGGAAAGCTGCTGTGTTCCTGGCGTGCGGGCCGTAAGAAACAGAAGGCTGCGAAGATTATGAATGTAGTCCTGTCACCGCCACAAGTAATTCTGCATTGGCAACATAAATCCAATGCGTCTGGATGGTTGGAATACCACTAGGAGCAGGCCTGGCAGAAGGAGAAGACCCTGCTCTCCAGGGTGTGGGTAGAAGGCAGCAGAAAAGCAATGGTTTATGGAACAACCACCTTGTAAGACCACTTACCGCATTATGTGAAACAAATGTGCAACAAAACAAAACAAAACAAAAATGCAAAGAAAAGAATCATATTCTGATCAAATAGTTGCTAGAACCATGGCAAATGATTGGTATCTATTGATTTGACCCTAGGGATTTTGCTCACGTTTACAAAAGAGTGTTTTCAGGGTGAACGTTTCTTTGACCACAAAGTGGTGTAAGCATTTACGTGGAAAGCTCCACCTTAACAGCTCAGAATAACCATTTGCATTAATGAGATGCAACGGATATTCCGCAATTATCCGTTGACTGGCCAGCGTGGCATCTTGGCCCCCCTTGCTCTCTATTGTGTGGGACATGATGCTACCCGCAGTCAGTTATCTGTATGCAGCTCGTAAGAAAGGCACGCCCCACACTTCCCCAGTACCGGGAAAACATGCCGAGGCACCCTGCCTCATTATCTGTTTCCAGATTTCTCGCCCCACCTAGGAAAGTTTAGTGAGTGCTTCCCTCATCTGCAATCGCAACACTGAAATCTGATAAATCACAAAATGCCTCTCCTCCCTCCTCTCTCGCTGCCTTCTCCCCTTCATGGCATTTGCGATGATCCTTTGTTAAAAACAGTTCACAGAAATGCAAATATAAGATGCTTAATAGGTTTTACTTTACATGTTTATTACTTTTAAGATCTGAGGAACTTATAAAAAGTGAAAAGAAAAAAAAAAAAGCACACCCAAATTAAAGTTTAGTTGAAAAGAGCAAATTCGGCCGGGCGAGGTGGCTCACGCCTGTAATCCCAGCACTCTGGGAGGCCGAGGCGGGCGGATCGTTTGAGCTCAGGAGTTCGAGACCAGCCTGAGCAAGAACGAGACCCCCGTCTCTACTGAAAATAGAAAGAAACTAATTGGCCAACTAAAAATAAATAGAAAAAAATTCGCCGGGCATGGTGGCGCATGCTTGTAGTCCCAGCTACTCGGGAGGCTGAGGCAGGAGGATCTCGGGGGCCCAGGAGTTTGAGGTTGCTGTGAGCTAGGCTGATGCCACGGCACTCTAGCCCAAGCAACAGAGTGAGACTCTGTCTCAAAAAAAAAAAAAAAGAAAGAAAGAAAAGAAAAGAGCAAATTCATCAAAGAGAGTCCTGACTTCATTCCTTGCAGTTGGCATCAATAGCTGCATTTACTGCTCCCGGTCACTATTATTTGATACATGCTGTCACATGGACTCAGGGGCAGAGTGGCACAACGATGAATTCAGAGAAGTCCAAAATGATCTGAGTCAATCATGACACTCTAGTCCAAACAGGAGTCACATTTATGAGAACTCATTTTTCACATTCACTTAACTGTTCCTGCCACATGCGAATGTGGAAAAGGGAATGTTCATTTACTTAAGCAAAATCGTCAGCACTGTTTCAGAGAGAAGTTAATGCTGTCAACGAATAAATGCTCAGTGAGGCACATGGCTTTCTGCTTATAGAGGAGATGCTAAAGGAATACGGATTGATGTCTAGATGAACCAAGCAGGATCCCTTGTCTTTGGCACCATTGATGATAACCAACTTGCTTTTCCTGGAAGCCACTGGCTGCTGTGCGTTAGGGGCTGCCAGGAAATGCTGTCAATTTTATTTAGGAACAATTCAGATAAAAGTCATAAACTTATTACGCTAAATATCACAGTCATTGATGTCAATTTGTAGTGAGCCTATAGATATATGAAATGGGATAACAAACATAACAATGTCATTTCGAGTAGTTTCAAATAATATAATTGGATCCTAATAGGATCATTACCCTTCATATCAAAGAATTACAAAAACGTTCATTTTGTCATTATCAAACGTGATTGCCTCATTATTTACTTTATTTCTACTTATTCAATCCGGGAACCCCAATGCATTGGCTAAGACCCGTGCCGAAGATTTTTGTCCTTAATGATGACACTCCCAGCGGCGGCTCCGTAAGTGCGCTTAGTTTGGAAGCACAGGGGAGCAGGTCTGGTCTCGGAAACAAGTGGGCCTCTTGGCTTGATTGTATCCAGTGTTTGAAGCATACTTAACCTGGCTCCTGTGGTTGCAACCCTGGGGACGCTTTTTCACATGGGCAGCTTGCAGTCCTCCTATGCAAAGGACACGTGCAGACTCCTAGAGTCTAGTAGAGAATCAGGGTTTTGGTGTGTGGAGAGCTCTGAACAATAAACAGGACAGAGCACTTCCAGACCCAAGTGCCTTCGCACAGATGCTCACATCCCAAGGCAACAGCAGGTGCAGCCTCTGACTAATCCATTTAAGTCCTTCCAGCCTCAGTCTGCCAAGTTCTTGCTGTCTGTGTCACTGGGCTAACTCCCCACCTCCCTCCCTCCTCCCCCTCTCTCTCCTTAACAGACTGTGATGCCTACTCACAGACCATCTTGACAAATCTTTCTGTTCCTTCTTCTTGATTTCAAATCAGGAAGGATACATGGTTTAGGTCTCCCTGGATCAGGAGAGGTAAGGCTGAGTCTGGCCGGTTAAAGGAAGCACAGAATGGGAAATGCACCCTTCCATCGAGTCGGCTGGGGTCACCGGGGACTCAGTCCTCCCCAACGGTGGCACCAGGGCCCTGTCTCATTTTCAGACAAGCTCCTCGCATTCTCGTTTTTTTTACTTGCAGTGAATACATCCAGAGACTCAGTCGGCTCTCAAGAGAAGCAGAACAGCTTCAGGAGTGCGTGTTTGGTCTCAGCACTCAGACAGCTCTGGCTGAGTTAGAGTCCCAGCCCCACCACTGTGACAGGTAATTTACTTTACTTTTCAGTGAATTTCCTAGCATTCTCCTTGTCTCTAAAATGGGATAATAATAGTACCTATCTCGTAGTTCTTTCTGGGAAATAGTTGCATGCAGAGTGCTCAGGAGATAACACACCCAGGGGAAGCCCATCGAGAAGCATGCGAGAACTTCAGAAAGAACAATTTAATGTTCTTCAGAGGGGAACAAAAGAGACCTGAATAAAGGAAAAGGCACATGCTATTCTTCGGAAAACATATTAATTCCTCAGTGCAGACGCCCCGCCAGGCCTGCACACACGGCACTGGGGAAGTGAGAGACTCTGACAGCAAGACGGATCGCACGCGGCAAGTCCCGGCTTCCCAGGGGCCTGCAGCGGAACAGACGAGCACTGAGAAGCAAAGCAGGATGAAACCGTCACGAATAGACAAGGCAGGTTCCGTGGAACTAAGAAAAAGGAGCGATTTATTACAGGGGTAGGATTGGAGAAGACTTTGCTTGTTTCCATGAGCGGGGCCCAGGAAGGGGCCCTAAGCCATCCCTGGGCCAGACCGTGAGGCCCGCGGAGGGAACCAGCCCGCGGTGAGGCTAGGGGTGCCCGGCCTGGCTGCCACCTTACGGCTAACGAGAGGGTCAGATTCTGCATCAAGCAATGCCCGGCAGTGCCCATACCCAGGCCCGTCAGGGCCAAATTGATGAAAACCAAAAATAAAGAAGTCTTAAAATAGCCACAGAAAAGCAGACACTATGTTAGCGGAACCAACAAAACTAGCGTACGGTGATCGAAACCGCGAGGCCCTGAGCATCTGGGGGCAGCGGGCTGCGAGGGCGTGAGGAACCTTCCGGGTGACTGCAGATACACACAGCTGACAAAACTCGAGGACTGAATATGCAAGGTGGTGCATTCTGTAGCATATGCCTCAGTTTAAACAAAAAGATGTCGGCAGACAGAAATGTCAAGAAGAAAGGGGTGATCAATGCGGGTAGAAAGCCTCAGAGACAAAGGACAGCGGCCACCTCCAGTGTCAACAGCCGGAGAGAAGTTGGGGACGAGGGCCGAGGAGAACCAACACTCTGCCTGAAGGACAAGGGGCTCCCCGTCCTAGACCTTCAACCCCCTAGGCTGTTCTCAAACTTCCTGCAGCTGCAGTCATCTGCCCCAGGTCACCTGAGGCGGGACCTGGGCATCCGTATCTTTCCAGCTCCTGGTAATTCAGTGTGCAGTGGGTGTCAGATCTGTGACTCGGTGGTACTCCCTGACTGAGAGCTTTATAAAAGTGGTTTCAGCAGGCCAGGGGCAGGGCCTGCGTTAGCCTCCCGTGGCTGCTGAAACAAACATCCACACCTGGCTTACGACAACAGAGACTGGTTTCCTCACAGGCTGGAGCACAGCAGTGTGAGATGAAGGTGTGTGCAGGGCCCACTGGCTCCCAGGGCCCTGGGGAGGGTCCTTCCCGCCTCTTCCCGCCTCTGGTGGCTCCAGGCAATCTTGGCTTGCGGCAGCGGCAGCGTCTCTGCAGTCCCTGCCTCCCTCGCCACACAGCCGTCTCCGCTCGGCGTCTCCCTGTCACTTCCCCTCCGAGGACACCTGTCACTGGATTTAGGGCCTGCCCTATAATCCAGCTTGATCCCATCTCAAGATTCCTAATTTAATTACACCTCAAAGGACTGTTTTTTCCAAATAAGGTCACATTCACAGGGGCCTGGATATTAGAACACAGACGTCATGTTTTGTGTTCACCCTGTCACCCACGATGGGGCCCAAGAATCTCGCGTTTTAATGGCTTGCCCAGGTGATTCAGATGGCTGGGCACAGCGCTGGCTCTCACTGCTGCAGATCTCACTGCTCTCTGTTTCCTGCTGCTGGTGTTGGCTCTCGGACTGCACTGTCCTTCCACCGGGGACCTGGGCCTAGAAGGGATTCGATGAACGCGCGATGGCAAGAAGGCCCCGTCTCCGAAGGACGCTGCACCGGGTTGAACGTAAACAGCCATTTGTCGGGAACTCCAGTTAGCTGGGTCTAGTCCCCTCCACGGCGACAGTCCTCAGGCGTCCGCTCCCATCTGTCAACACGGCATGCGCGGTGGTGTGATAAACACGGGCACACAGGCGACCCAGAGGCGGGAGAACGGTTAACCTGCCGCAGAGGTACATTATTTGACTCTGCCCGGTGACAGCAAAGCAAGATGTCCTTAACGCAGCTTTTGCCGGGCGCCCATGTGCCCGGAGAGAAGCAGCAGGTGGAGGTGAGAACACAGTGTCCAGACTCACCCTCCCTCCAGGTGAGCCCCGCTGTGCCCCCCATGGAAAAGCCGTTTCCAGACTGAAGTCGAGAGGTGAAAGAGAGCAGCCCGTAACTAACAAAGCATGACAAAAACCTTGTTCTCGGGCGTTTCTTTCTCCTGAAAACCATAAAACCAGAGATGGTAATATTCCACAAATACGGTGCTCTGTGTAAGGCTGCTGGCAGGGTCCCCCTCCCCTCCCTAGATCGAAAAAGAAAATGCTTATGTGACCAGACCCACCAAGGACAAACTGCCGGGCCCCACTGAGAGGAACCACACCCAGATGTCCACCTGGACTCGCTCCTGGATTCCACAAATACCTCCAGCCCCTCCTATTTCTCAACGGCCACCCAAGGTCACAATAGAGAATCCCCAGCGCTTTCCGCCACAAGTCCCTAGCCCCATCCAAAGGGTATAAAAGGCCTCAGACCCTTCAAACTGCGGCGACTTCTGGGGCCCCCCTCTCTTGGGGCCCCAGAACCTCGTCCACGAGTGTATGATAAAGCCACGTGGTTTGGCCCCCACTCTTTCTCTGTCTTTTCTTTTCGCTGCTGCCGAGAAACCTTACGCTCCGTGATCCAGCTGATAGGACGTTAGGAGCCCGGGCTAGGAACAAGCAAAGGGACGCATCAGTGTTTCACAGCCACAGGCCTACCCGCTCAAGGTGGACGTTGCAGCGAATTTCCTGTTCAACAAGATATTTCAGATCTTTGTTCACCTTGATGCCTTTTACAGACGCTACTTACAAACTCCTCTTGACATCATTGCCAGAGGGAAATCCCAGATGTGGTTCCCTGCCCTTACGTGAAAAGGACCCTGGAATAGTCTTTGGCTCTTTATGGAAACTAGGAAATGAAGAAGTACTCACAGAAACTGAGAGTCCATTACAATTCATGCGAGACCCGCCTTCAAATTTGAGCATATTTTCACCTCTAGGAGGAAGATTGAATTGTTTGATGTGCTTAAAGGGTTTAGTTTAATTGGATTCTGTCTTTTTTGGTTAAAATAATTTACGTGGCAAAAAGGAAATAAATCCCTAGCTCCAAAGCATTTTTAATGTGCCATTTCTAACACCTTGTTTGAATTTATAATACACTGAGCAGAACTATTTGGAGAAGTACTGAAGTGACTCTGAATGCCTGTTTTAAAACCTTGTCATGGAGTTCACCTATGGGTGCCTTGATTTGGGTCGGGTAGGAGAATGTAGATGCACAGCAATAAGTGTTTGACAAGCAAGAAAGCATTTTTCCGGCATGTTGCTGAAGGTGTGGGTGTTCTATTGTATTTTTCCATATTTCAACTGGATCTTTCTTAGCATCAAACAATGACTTTAAAACGTCATCTACTGAGAGCTCGGTCAATCCCATCTGTAGTTCTGTAGGTGCCTCGGTGATATCATCTAGGTGAGGCTGAAATGCTAATTTGAGTGTGATGTCATGATTCTCAAAGTCAGCGAACCTTTCGTTGTGTTCTCCAATTAATAGATCTGTAACAGCTGCATATTATTCAGATTATTCCCATATATCATCCTGCTCATCAATGACCTTTGCTAACTGGGGAAAAGGTTCATCGGAAATTTCCTTTTAGAGAAGAAGTGTTTTGAAAACAGATGGCTTTTTTCTAAATACTTGGATTTTTTTGCCACATATCATACATAGACCTAGTTTTTTACCTTGCAAAGAAATATTCAAGTCATTTTGATTTGACATGATATCACACAGAAATGCTGCATTCCTATAGAAACCTTCTTTCAATAATTCACATTGCTGTTTCTGTTCTTCACAAAATTGAACTGTCTGTTCTCACAGAGATAAAATTTTGCCTAATTCCTGTCCCTGCGATAGCCAATGCACTTTGAAATAATACAGCAAATTATACTGAATACCTCATCGTTCAAGGTTAGCATGTTACAAAACTGCAGATGTTGTGTTACATTTGCACAAATATAGTTAACAATACTTGTAACTTGTTGCAAAGTGTCACTTTAAAAAGTAGCTTGCGCACAGAAATTTTGCTGATGCAAGATACAATGAAAGGAAATGAGAACATTTGGATCTATTAATGCTTTTTTTTAATCTGTGCAACAAACCCTTCATCTTTTCCTGTCTTGGAAGATGCACTGTCTGTACATACACTCACTAAATTTACCAAATTCAGTCCAACTTCACAACATTTATCTTGATATTGTTGAAGATATCTATTCCCCAAGTTCTGTTTGAAGGGTGCCCAAAACGAGTAACTTTTCGTAGCAAATAAAATCTTCTGTTATGAACGGAATGAAATATAAAACCTGTGCTGAGTCTGCAGTATCAGTTGATTCATCCAAAGCAATCGAATACGTAAATACATATGCACGCACATATGCACTTGCTCACTTGCACCACTAGTGGGAAACTAGGAGTGATGGGCAGAACAGGTGTCTAAGTCTGTGGTTCCAGCTGCTGATTCCCACCAAAGGCTAAAGAGAACCAGAATTCTTGGAGACATGGATGATTCCCAGACTGGGGCAGGTGGGGTCTGAGATGAGCTGAGACCGCATTATGCCAACACACAAGAAAGCATTCAGAGAATGGTGAGGACATGTCAAAGGAACCCAGGAGCCAGCAGGAAGGGGCTCCCCTGGACCAAATCTGGGACAATCTGCACATCAAGGTGAACAGCAACAGCAGCAGAATCCAACCCACTGGACAAAACAGAGAACCCTGAGTCCACAGTGACGTAAATAAGCAAAGGAGGAAATGGGGCATTTAGGGAGGAAAGAGAAATGCACACGGCCTCCAAGTACGTCCCTCAAAACGCAGCACTTCCAAGTAACACAGCGGGAAGAGCGACTTCCCAGGGGGGAGCCTGGCCTGGAACAGCTCAGTAAGGGACAACTCGAGGTCCTGTGGCCCCTGACACGACGCAGAGAGGACACAGTGTCACCTCTGCACTATTCCCCACCAAAGCTGCACAAACTCAGGCAAGCCCACATTGAGGGACATTCTATCTGGCCTGGGATCTTCAAATCTATCAAGGTCATAAATGCCAAAGAAACTGTTCCAGACAGAGAAAAACGAAAGAGACATGACAACCAAACCAACACCTGATCCTGAACTGGGTTGTCTTATTATGACAGACGGTGTTGGAACAACGGGCAAGGCTTGAGGGCGTCTGAAGACCAGACAGCTGTACAGAATGTTCAGTTCCTGACTCTGCGGACCACATTGTGGCTGTGTAGGTGTGCCAGTTTTCTAGGGCTGCCCTGACAAAGCAACACAGACTAGGGGGCTTAAACCGCAAAAATTTAGGCTAGAAGTCCAAGATCAAGTGTCATCAGGGTTGGCATCTTCTGAGGCCTCTCTCCTTGACCACCTTCTCGCTGTGTCCTCACGTGGTCTACCCTCTGTGCATGTCCATGTCCTAATCTCCTTCTTTTAAGGACACCCATCGTATTAGATTAGGATCCACCCTAATGACCGCATTTTACCTTAATTACCTCTTTAAGGCCCTGTCTCTAAATGCAGTCACCTGCTAAGGCACCAGGGGTTAGAACTTCCAGCATGTCAAGGGAGGGCACAACCCAGGCCATAAAAGTAGGAGGACATCCTTGTTTGTAGGAAATACAATACTTGCCATTTTTCTGTAAGTTGGAGATTATTTTAAAAAAAAACTGTTAAAGAAAAATAATCAGTGAGGGGCATTTAAAATTTGTCCCTGGGTAGGTGATTCACCCACACTTAATTAAATGATGTGCAGCTCTGAAATCTCAGCTCCGGGTTTATCCAAGCTCTTTCTCTCTCTCTTTATCCAAGGCAAACGTTTCACTCCGCGAGGCGTTCCCGCCGCGATCCGTTACCGTATCTGGCATGGATTCTTAATATTCGGAAAGAAAATGATCCTGGCGAGTGTAAAATATTTACAGCCTGCTGTCTGTTCTGCCTCACTTGAGGGAAATTCTCATCCGTACACAAATGTTCTTCAGCTTTGGGGAACAGATGGTGCCGAGTAATAAAAGGACTGAAAAATGAGGAGGAGGAAGTGGAGCGCGAGGCCGGTCCTAGAGCCGGGTCCCCCTGGGCAGCGGCGTCCCTCTGTCCCCAGACGCGGGGCTGGCTCTGGCGCTGCAGCCTCAGCCCACGGGCTCCGACCGCCACTCCTCGGAGTCCACACACGTCTCCTGCCCGGCCCCGCCCAGCAGAAAAGGCTCCACCGCACACATCGCCTTCCTGGGGGCCATCCGACAGGAACACTGTGATATCGCTGTGCTGTCATTAATCCCCTCTGCCCTGCAGGGAGGGTGACTTTAATGAAGAGGCCACGTACACATTTCTCTGTTGCGAACAGTCCAGCGGAACACACGGCCTTCTGCTCGCCCCTCCTCTGCTCTAGGCATTGCCCGCACGCCCCCCACAAGACCTCCTCCTGCTCGCACTCTCCCAGGTCCGTTTGACCCACGACACCACTGCAGTCTCCCCAGGCACAAGCGTCAGAGGCTCCATAGCACACAAGCTACGCGCTACCGTTTGGGCTTCTCGGGCTGACCCTCCAGGGCGACACTTCCTAGCACGGGGGAGGGGTGGGGGACGCCTTTCAACCCTGCGCCCAGCATCCTTGCGTCCTTTAACCCACTTGTCGCATGGATGAGACCTTTGGTATGAGCTTCTCTGAAGTGGCCCTCGGTTATCAGGGAGGTGGTCCCAGGAGACACCAGTAAGGGCGGGGAAGTGAGAAGGAAAAGGGTAGGAGGCCACCACCTCAGGGGGCTGAGTCGTGCTTCCGAGGTAGGGGCAGGGCTGGGGGATGTGTCCCCCAACCACTCCCCTGCCATGGGCCCGGGGCTGCCCCCAGCCTGGCTGAGCTCTCCAGGGGAGGCAAAGGAGCTCAGCAGGAGCCCTCCAGCCCGGGGACTGGTGACAACATGGGCCTCATCCCAGGAGAGCTTTGCTGGTTACACTGGCTCAGCCACCATCACACATCTACCTGGTGTGTCAGCCCTGTAGAAATGGACGATGGCCTTGTTAACATCTCATGGCAATTGGCATGGTAGTGTAGAAATGTTTTCTCCCGGGTGACTGGTCTGCACTTTCTGCTTTAAGACAATCAGCTGTTCCATCGACCTGGGAGACGCCGCTGGGCCCTCTGCCCACTGCGCCCTTCCTGAGTGCCGGTCTCACCCCTGCGCCTCCCCTCCCCCTCCCCCTCCACCCCCCACCTCACCTCCTCCAGGCCCTACCCTGTGTGCCTGGCCACCCTTCCTCTTCCACACACAGGCCCTCCTTCCACCAGACGATTCAGTGCCTTCTGTCCACCCTCCTCAACCCACACAGAGAAAACAAGAACACCTACCTCTGTTGCCAGCCTCCAAGTGGAGGTTTGTCCAAGTTCTTGGTGTTCACCGAGAAAAGAATTTCAGGACACACCACATGAGCCAAGCAAGTGACAGCTTTTATTAAAAGTGAAAGTACCCTCTCAGGGAGGAGAGTGGGAAGGCTGGAAAGAGCCCTGGGGAGAAGCGGTTTTAGATCTTTTCTAGTCTTACTAACTGAGGGGAGGAATATTTGAGGCCAAGAGGTCGGCTTTTACTAAGTATTTGGGTAGCAATTCCTAGAAAGGGGTTCCCTCCCATTTCGTACTTTACAAACGGCTGTCTAGGGACCATCATGGTGATTTCAAGAGCAGAGAGATTTTAAAACCACAATGGAGATGATACTGCAATTAGCTAAAGTTCATGTAAGGTGGCAGAGAGAGCTGACGAGCCGGTCAAAGCCAGGTCGTGTCTGCGGGTACCAGCCCCTCTAGGTAGCCTCTGCTTACGAGTTGTTCATTTAACACCTGCACCTGATCTTAGGGCCCTGCTCGCGGTCTCAGCCCTGTCCTTCGTCTCCTGCTCTAACACGTATGTACTTCACAAACGGCATGCAAACTTAAAAGAATAAACCCCACATGCGCATGTACACTAACATTCCTCTACTTTTCAAAACCAATGAAAACCAAGCGTGCCTACTGCATTCTCGCTGCTTCTTTGGTACATTTTATATTAGCTTTTCTTTCCTGTGCAGCATCATTACAAATTCACGGGCTTTCCAAAATGTATCTTCTTTAAATGAAGGGTTGTCATTTTCTTTTTAAGCTCCAATTATTGTAATTAAAGCATCAGAAGGCCCTTTATGCTAGGTAGTTTGTCCTGGGAACATCAAAAGATCCAGACTATGGAATATATTGCCTTTCCAGGAGCATGATTCCGGGGCGGTAACACAGAGACTGTGACCTGGGCCCTGGCTGGTAGGCAGCACTGACACGGCTGCTTTTCTCAGTAGGCCACGGTCCTAATAATACTGGGGACAATATTTCTTTTTAAGGTCATAATGTTAAATTAAAGTTAATTAATTGGAAATTTAACAACAACAATTGAAATTAATTTAAATGATTACGTTTCTATTTTACTTCCTCTAAAACCTGTTTTAATTTTTAAGTCTCTCTTCCCAGCTGTCATCGCACCTCCTTCTCCGTAATGAGTTCCACATTACTTACTGGCCACCGTTCTGTCGTTGGTGTATGGACAGCTCCATGTAAGAAGCCCATAGTTTGTGTTTGGGAAATTAAAATCTTAAAACAAAGAACCGGAGCTTAGACTGTGGGAGAGAAGGCACACGCCAGTGGGAAGGACGTTTTTGGGGGTGAGGCCCTTCCAACTTCCCCCCAGCACCAGCTCAGACGCAAGGCTGCATGCTCGCCCTTCCTAAGCTGCCACTGTGGGAACATCTCCCACCACCCCGGCTCAACGAGGCCAATCCACCAGGTATTTTCGGTCTTAAGGAAACTTAGCCAAGCAGTGCTCTTTTCTCTGGTTTGTGGAAAGCCAATGTAGCAGGTTTCGCTGCTCATGTTTTTTAATGAAAGGAAATGGCTTTAAATTTTTGCAAGTCCTTAGTAATGGTAATGTGTTCTATTTTGCTAGCAGTATTTTGGAAGATCTTTTTCAGCTTGCCTCATTACTCTTTAGCACATACCTATAAGTAAGTGAGCCTTGATTCTCAGAACAGGAAGAAAACACTCTGGGGGTGTTGACAGCTGGCAGACTGGAAAGGGGCAATTTGCATAACTTTATTTACTTCTTTTATTTACTGTTCTTCTCTAAGGAAATACAAATGGGCCAATTAGGGAGAGAAGATTTGCAACACAGGAAGGATTCCTCCCTTCACCAAAGATTTCACCTTAGTTTCTTTTAAAAAGCAACACCCTTGACTAAATTCAATTACGATTTTTGTACCACAGAACACTAATTATAAAATAATAATGATGTTAGGCACACAGAAGCATGGTATTAATTTCAAAAGTCCTGATAACACAAAAGGTAGGAAATTCAGGTTTGACCTGGGACCATCCCAGGTGACATCCCAGGGAGCAGCTGGTGTCTCCACTTTGCCAAGTGCAGTGGAAACTTCCAGAAGGGCCTGGGGGTGGTGATCTGGGGTCCCTTCAGGCCCAGGGAGGGAGGGTGGGAGAGGTGAAAGTATGTGCCCTCCTCCGTAGGATGACACGTAGGTGACCTGCAATGTCTGGGGTTCGGCCTGAGGCACCCAGGGCTGCTTCGAATGTTGAAAGTGCCAGGAGCGTGCCCTGGTGTTGGAGGGAACTGGCACCGTATCATGCAGGGAACGGACACAGCCTCCAGAGAGGCCCGGGCAGGATCATGTTCCCAGGGCAGATCGATGTCCAGGTTTTGATTGAATAATTTTAAAGTCCCCTAAGACTCTGCCAGGCAGCCAAGCGGTGTCTATTTGATGCCATGATAATCACTGGCATGTACCGAACATCGGATATGATCCAGGCATTGCACTGACTTGATTGTTATTCATCATCTCAAGTATCTTAACAAATAGGTGATGCCAGAGCTGGCATCATTTTCACCTTACAAGTGGGAAACCAGGCGCAGAGCGATGAAGCAGCCAGGGAAAGTCGCAGGGCAGTGATTTCAGAACGCAGCCCAGGGCCTCAAAGCGGCTGATCACAGAGGCCAGGGCCCACCCTTGCTGCTTCCATAACTGGTATAAACACCAAATAAGCCAAGGTGCTGACGGCCCTGCCGAGGTCTGTCTGCTGTATCTTTGCTGGACTTCTGTCCAGTTACTCCTTCAGTTGCTTGAGAGAGGAGCATGAAAACCTAAAATTACCTTTAGGAGGCCAAGGCGGGAGGATTGCTTGAAGCCAGGAGTTCAAGGCCAGGCTGAGCAGCATAGCAAGACCCCATCTCTACAAAAATTTAAAAGATAATAATAAAAATTGTAAAACCTAGAATTCCGACTGTGGCATTGTCTACTCCTCCCTTGAATTCTGTCAGTGCTCACCTCATGGATTTTGAAGCTCTGTCACCAAGCACATGTACATTTATGATTGTTGTGTCTTCCTGATGAATTGGCCCTTTTATCATCATAAAGTGACTTCATTTATCCCTTGTGATTCATTCTGCTTTGAAATCTACTTTATCTTATATTAATACATCCAGCCTTCTTTCTTGTCTCCCCCGTTTTTTGTTCCTGTTTCTCCTTTCCTGGCTCTTTTGGATTATTTTGATCATTTAGAGAGTTTACTTGAGGCTGTTAAAGGTGAGTCATGAAACAATGCGCTAAGTCTCTGCAGGGGAGAGTCACAAGGAGCACAAGAATCAGGCGTATGATCGGGTTGTACAGGTGAACACCCTTAATAGTGTGCTTGTTCTTTACCCACCCCCCAGTCCACCTCTGCACATGTGTGTGTGTATGTATGTGTGTGTGTGTGTATATATATATATATATATATATATATATATATTTAAAACTCATTCCTAGGCCGCCTAGACCCCAGATGTAATTTCTTGCTGCCGGAGTTGACGATAACTGCTCTCTCCAAGCCCTGGCCCCGTCCGCCTCGCTCTCCCTCACCCCCTGCCTCTTTCCCTCTGGTTCTCCTCTCACCGTCTCATTGATGGAAAATTTATATTATACATTTCACATTAATTCCAACCCTCAGAATTTCACAAAAAATGTTTTAAAAGTCTTAGAATAGGTGACACAGTCTCTGTTTTCAAATTATGTCATTATGAACTTCTTCAGGCCCACAAAAGTGTTACCATAATAGACACCCACGTGCCCATCATCCAGCTTAAGAGATCATAAAATTGTTCCTGGGCCTGTTCTCTTCTTGGTCCACTCCGTTCAGTTTTCTTTCCTCGCCACTCCCAACCTGAAACTGTGCCTGTTAAGGCCATCGCCACCCTCCGTATAGTGAAATGCATTTGTCACCTGTCTGCCCACATTATACCTGATCTACTGGCAGTGACAGTGGCCAGTGACAGCTTCTTGAAACGCTGCCTTCTTCTCAGCCTCCGTAGGGCTGTTCTCGCCAGCTCCCTGCACCTCTCTGCCGTCCTTCCCTGTCGCCCCTGCTGCTGTAAAGTCGGGAAAACCTCGTGCCTTGGCCAACAGCCCTCTCCCATCTCTGTCTATGCTCTCTCCTCAATAGATCTCTGGTCCCATGGCTTTTAATAACATCAGTATATGAGTCTCATGTATTTTCAGCGTAGAGGATGGCTTTTGCAGCTGATTCTATGACGTCCCCATTCGGATACCCAATGAGCATCTTCAGTCTTAACACTTGCAAAGTAAAAACACTGAATTTCCACCACTCAAAAAATTTCCTCCTCCAGCCTTCCCTGCCTTGGTAGGTGACATTGCCGTCCTCCCTGTTTGTACCTCAGTCTCATTTTTCAACTTGAGTTCTACCAGCTATAACGTACAGATGTCTTCCCTTTTCAGTTTCTCCACTGTGACCTCTCAGGGCCAAACCACCAGTGCCCTTTGCCTGCAGCGAGAGCAAGCCTGGCCCCCCCTGCCCGGCCCCCTCCTGCCCGGTCCCCTCCTACCCGGTCCCCTCCTGCCTGGTCCCCTCCTGCCTGGTCCCCTCCTGCCTGGTGCCCTCCTGCCTGGTCCCGTCCTGCCTGGTCCCCTCCTGCCTGGTCCCCCTCCTACCTGGTCCCCTCCTGCCTGGCCCCCTCCTACCTGGTCCCCTCCTGCCTGGTCCCCTCCTGCCTGGTCCCCTCCTACCTGGTCCCCTCCTGCCTGGTCCCCTCCTGCCTGGTCCCCTCCTGCCTGGTCCCCTCCTGCCTGGTCCCCCTCCTGCCTGGTCCCCTCCTGCCTGGTCCCCCTCCTGCCTGGTCCCCACCGCCCCCATCCCCTCTGTCATCTGTTGCCCACACAGCATTGGGATACTTTTAAAGTCCAAATCAGATCATCACTCCCTGATTAAAACCATGAAGTAAGATGGAAGCAACTAAAGCAATCACAGTCTGTCTCTTTGATGAGCTTCAGGTGGTGATTTAAACCTCTTGGGCACACTCTCTCGAGTATGACTCAAAGTAACAACTCAAGCGTCCCAATTACCAGCTACTTCTCCAAGAGCCTCAGTTCCAGATTTGCAGCTTGTCTCCTTGCCTTCTGTGAGTAGTGCCTAACTGGTTCTCGTTAGGTAAAAATTAAATTGCTGCAACCCGGACCTGTCGTGCCGCCTCTGGCAAGTCCAATATTTGGTTTTGTTCCACTGAACGTGGTGTATGCAGTGTGTTAGTTTCCGCTGTTAGACCTACGTCTGTGTTTGTGTCTGTACCTGACAAAACAAAATCTTTTCCTATGAACAGACGTTTATCTTCAAATGATATGCTCGGATTCGAGCACTCATTATTTGTAGGGCCTGGGGAGGTGGAAATTTTAAGTATGGTTGGAATCGAATCTATAAACTTCAAGCATTTTCCAGGGGGTCCCAAAATATAAACTTGCTTATTTTCCTTCTGAGCATGTTATTACCCTGCTCAGCAATATGCTGTGGCTCCAAATTCCCTCTCAAAATCAAATCACAACTCTTTATCCCATACTTCTGACATTCTCTAACCCCTTCTCCCGCACATAACTGTTTCCTATAGTACTCGGCCTCAGAGTCACTGCACTGAAGCCTGTGCAGCCTCTCTCCTGACAGTGGGCTCTCTCTTCCCCATCCCAGAACACCGCACCTTCAGCCAGGCTGATCGTGCTCTTAGCATTTTAAAAATAAGTCATTCCAACCTTCAAATCTGTGTTTCAGAAAGTGCCTTCCCTGGCTGGCCTCCCCTGTGGGGTGCTCCAGTCGCTCCAGCAGCAACGTCAGCATATGCACCTGCACAGAGTCTCTGTGTCTCTACCAAAGTCAGCATACGCACCTGCACAGAGTCTCTGTGTCTCTACCAAAGTCAGCATAGGCACCTGCACGGAGTCTCTGTGTCTCTACCAATGTCAGCATAGGCACCTGCAAACAGTCTCTGTCTCTGCATCTCTACCAATGTCAGCATAGGCACCCGCACGGAGTCTCTGTGTCTCTAGCAATGTCAGCATAGGCACCCGCACAGAGTCTCTGTGTCTCTACCAATGTCAGCATAGGCACCTGCACGGAGTCTCTGTGTCTCTACCAATGTCAGCATAGGCACCTGCACAGAGTCTCTGTGTCTCTACCAATGTCAGCATAGGCACCTGCAC
>VSMD01013835.1:0-14335 GCA_008750895.1 Mirza zaza
GCTGGAGTGGACAGAATGTGCTTCCGCGGGGTTGGCGTCTTGGCCATGCCGTGCCCGTCCCTGACGCGGCGCCCCTGCGCGGCGGGAGGCGTTCCCTAGTGTCGCACACGGCCGGGAGTAAGCCTGAGTTTGGGCGCATCTGCCCGTGTGGCTCAGCACTGCGCACACTGCTGCGAGAGAGCATTCATTGAGCGCCCACTGTGTACCAGGCACTCCTGAAAGCATTTCGTGCCTGTCGCCATTGGATCCTCGCGACCACATGGGAGGAACCGAGTCCGGGGTTCTCCGTGTCCCGGGGAAGCGGGCAGCCTCCTGGCGCCGCCCCGGGGTCACGTAAGGGCCGCGGCGTGGGACTCGCCGGCACAGTGAGGGAGAGAGTCGCTGCGCCGCGCCAGCTCGCCCGGAAGCAGCGAGCCCCGCGCCAGAGGAACCTAGCGCCTGCGCTCAGCCCGCAGGACACTCCACCGCCGCCGCGCGGCTGGACCCTGCGCTGTTCGTCCGCGTAGCAGTTCAGACGCTGGCCGTGTGGTCCTCCCTCCCACGCAGGCGCAGCGGGTCTGCACGGTGGGCCGTGACACCGCACACGTGTGCACAGGTAACGGCTGACAGGCGAAAGGGCTGAGTTTCCAGAATCCTCCAAACTGCCTGGGAGACTTAGCCCGGGCTCCTCTGCAGGGCATGTCCCCGATGCTACCAGTGACGCCGCTTGCCCAGCAAACAGACTTGATGAGTGCGGGTCAAAAAAGCGCAAAGTGGGACTCGCGGGGCTCCGCGGGGCCCTTCCCGCGTGCCAGGCGTGTGCCGCGATCTCACGCCACGGCCCGGGCTGCGCCGCTCAGGGCATGCCCTTTGGGTGGCCCAGACGTCACCTTGCCCCGAGCTGACATCAACCCTCCCCTCCGCAGGAGCTGAGGGGCAATGTCCGGGTGCACTGCCGGGTCCGCCCGCTGCTGCCTCTGGACCACGCGGCCGGCGACGCCGTTTCACAGAACAGGTAATTGTGTTTGCACCGTGTGTGCGTGCGTGTGTGTGTGCGTGCATGTGTGTCCCTGTGTGCATGTGTGTGTCTCTGTGTATGCATGTGTGTGTGCATGCATCTGCATGTGTGTCTGTGTGCATGTGTGTGTGCGTGTGTGTATGTGTCTCTGCGTGTGTGTCTATGCATGTGTGTGTGCGTGTGTCTCTGTGTATACATGTGTGTGTGCATGTGTGTGTCTCTGTGTGCATGTGTGTCTGTGTGTGCATGTGTGTGCGTGTGTGAGTGTGTGTATGTGTCTGTGTGTGTGTGCGTGTGTCTCTGTGTGTACATGTGTGTGTGCATGTGTGTGTCTGTGTGCATGTGTGTCTGTGGGCATGTGTTTGCATGCGTGCGTGTGTGCATGCATGTGTGTATCTCTGTGTGTGCATGTGTGTGTGTCTCTGTGTGTGCATGCGTGTGTCTCTGTGTATGCATGCCTGTGTGTGCATGCATGTGCATGTGTGTCTGTGTGTGCATGTGTGTGCGTGCGTGTGTGTCTGTGTGTGTATGTGTCTCTGCGTGTGTCTATGCATGTGTGTGCATGTGTCTCTGTGTGCATGTGTGTGCATGCGTGTGTGTCTCTGTGTGCATGTGTGTCTCTGTGTGTGTGTGCATGTGTTTGTGTGTGTGTGTCTGTGTGTGTTAAAGTCACGCATGGCACCGTCGCTGCCGCCTGGGGCCGGCCTCTCCGCGCTGGGCCTCTGGAGCATCCGTCCCACAGGCCACATGCCCGTGGCCCTTCCCTTGTGTCACCGCGTCAGGGGGGCACCGACTTCATTTCCCGAGGAGGCCTGCCCCTGCCTCCCAGCCCGGCTCAGGGCTTCCCTGCCTCGTGCCTCCCCGTGGCCGGCCTGGCTCAGCGCTGCTCTAGGGGCCCTTGGTCGGGCCTATAGTGTGAAATGGTTCATATATATTTATTTTTTTTTAAGTAATTGAAATGTTCTGTTTTCAAAGTTTAAGCCTTTGATTCTGCCAGCTGTGGCACTCGGTGTCCGTCCGTGGCTGGCAGCCATTTGTCATTTGTCAAAGGACCGAGAGTAGAGCAGACCGAGCACGGCAGGTGACGGGGCCAGCTGAGTGACCCTCAATCGAGATGCCTGGGACCGGAAGGGCCTCGGATTTCGGATGATGCACGCTGGCCCCGACGTCCCCGCCCGGAACCTGAGGTCCGAGCTGCTCCAATGAGCACGTCCTCTGGTGTCGCAGGGCGCTCGGAAAGTCTGGATTTCTGGATTAGGGATGCTCAGCCTGTAGCAGAAACCCTAAACTGTGACGAGCTTTCCAAACTTGCCTTTCAAATGGCCTTACAGACAGCTTGTGTCTCATTATCCTCCTGCTTCTGAGCCTCGCGGTAGGGCGGCCAACTGCCGCAAGAGGCCGATAAATGTAAACGGATGCAAATTAAGCGAAATGGGGAATTCCGTGGCCCAGTTGCACTGCCTCGGTTCAGCGCCGTCGGGCAGTTGAGGCCGCAGGTCCCCCGGCCGGCGGGGGCGGGCTGCCGCTGTCCAGACGCCCAGGCTGCGCGGGAGGCCCCAGGCACCTTGCTCTTCCTTCCACGCTGTTCACTCCCTTTCGCTTTTGTGCGGAAACGTGGTGCATTCTTGAGCCCACGGCTGCGCGCAGGTGCGCAAGTCCCCGGGGCGCAGACCTCGCCGTGCTCGTCTTCTCCGTCAGCCCCCGCCCCGCCTGGCCGTGCGTGCAGGGGCACTCGAGTGCGGCTCCCGGGACGCGGGCGGCCCCAACCAGCCTCCGAGGGGCGGCGGGAAACGCGCAGCGAAGAGCAGAGGCTTCAGGGGAAACTTCCAGGAGAAAATACGAGGGCGAGGAGAGACGGAAATGAGAAATGAGAAGAGTAAAGAAAAATAAACGGGACAAGGGCGAAGGGCAGTGGGTGGACGTTGGCGGGGACGGAAGGAGAGACGCACCTGTGCGGGGGGCGGGGGGGGGGCAGCCAGCCGGAGCCGGGACAGCCCCAAGGTCAGGGGACGGGGACCGGCGGGGGGAGGCGGAAGTAAGCAGGACAGCAGAGGAAACCCGGAGCGTTTTAGGGTTGGGATACGGGGGAATCGAACAGCAATTTCCTGGTGACGTGTATTTTAAATGTTGCTTTATTCCCGCAGCGCCGTCTCCGCAGAAGCGGTCCGTGCAGTTGATGATGTGAGTAGAGTTTCCTGACACACGCGTCCCAATTCTCCTCTAAAGAAAAGCTTTCTGCCGGGTGGCTCGGTGCTCCCCGAGCGACTCCGAGATGCAGAGAACACAGAATGATGTCTCTCTCTGGTTCGGACCGAATCGGCGAGGATCGTGGTTGTTTCTTGAGTTCTGCCTTGGACCCTGACATTGATTAAGGCCTCAGTGGGCTTTTCTCACCCGAAACCGCCCCTGGTCCGGAGGTCTGTGGGAGGAAGTGGCTTCACTTTCACTGATTTTCCAGCCTCAAAGATCCATCGGTGCAAATAGGAGTTCAGTTCTGAACTTCAGAGCGTGGAGAAAAGAGGGGCAGCTATAACGTCGGGGGTGTTAAGTGTGACCTTTGCGACTCTAGACTTGCAGGAGACATGATTCGGGGCGCGGTGATTGTGTTTCTTAAAGCCCTCAGCAGTTAAAAGAGGCGGACTGCAGCTCTGACAGGCAAGACGATGTGTTCTCTAGTTCGGACCCTCAGCCGTGACGAGCACGGGTGGGGGGGGGGCTGTGCAAGAAGACCTGTGACTCCAGAGCGGCCAGGACATCTGGCCCAGGTGGTCACACCTGCAGACTCGCTGCGTTCCCCCCTCCACCCCCGCGCACACCAGAAAGTCCCCACAAATGACAGTCAAGAAAATATGTCGGTCTCACGCTTCACCCTAGATTATTGTGACACCCACAGAACAAATTTAGAAACCATATGAAATACAAAACACTTAATTAATATTCGTAATTGTGAATGAGACGTGGAAATCTCAGGCCATGCAGATTATAGCATTTTCAACATTTTTTTTTTTTTTTTTTTTTTTTTGAGACAGAGTCTCACTCTGTTGCCCGGGCTAGAGTGAGTGCCGTGGCGTCAGCCTAGCTCACAGCAACCTCAAACTCCTGGGCTCAAGCGATCCTCCTGCCTCAGCCTCCTGAGTAGCTGGGACTACAGGCATGCGCCACCATGCTTGGCTGATTTTTTCTATTTTTAGTTGTTTGGCTAACTTCTTTCTATTTATAGTAGAGACGGGGTCTCGCTCTTGTTCAGGCAGGTCTCAAACTCCTGAGCTCAGGCAATCTTCCCGCTTCGGCCTCCCAGAGGAGGTTACAGGGTTACAGGCGTGAGCCACCGTGCCCGGCCTGTTTTCAACGTTCTCAACGTGGTGCTGGTCACTGTCCATGTCACTCGCTGTGTCACAGGCCTGTCCTCTGAATCGGTCTTCTTGTGGTCACATTGGTAGGCTTCAGCGGCTCTTTGTAGTTTCAGTTAACAGATTGGTGGCCTTACTTTCTTACAAAGAGACCAAGAAAATTGTTATCGCTGTATTAAAAAATTCCTTTGACGGGGTTTCAGGAAATAAACACTTTAAAAATTTCTTGTTCTTAAGTGTGTTTTTTTATGCCACTTGACGTGTTCACTGTGTGTTGCCTGGACCCACCCGTGTCACCTCGTCTGGCAACGGAGATGATGAGCTCCCACTGGGGTTCAGGGGAGAACTGGGGTTCAGGGGAGCCCCGGGACCCTCCCCCGGCAGGTGAGCTGAGCATCCGGCAGGCCGGCCTGTCTGCGCGTCCCGGCCCCAGCGTGGTGGAGACTCGTTTTTGTTGTCATTGTCCTTGGTCATCGTCATCTTTGTCATTTGTGTGTCCGCTTGGCTGGCAGTCCTCCCTGGTTCCCGCAAAATCCCCCTGAATCTTCACATCTCAAAGGTTTGGGTTTTTCCGTATCTTACTCATCAAAATAAGATAAGATTTCTTTTGACTGGGGCATTTTGAATTACGTGTTTTCTAAAAATCAGTAGAATCGGAGTTGTCTTTTCCTTTTGCAGACCTGCTTGTGAAAGGGCTCCCTGCCGCTGAATCTGCTGAGAAAGCAAGCGGCCGGCCCTGTGACCTCGTCCCTCTTGGCCGCTACCCTGTGTTTTTGTCTCCAAAAGCCGAAAAGGGAGTTTGAGTTTGAGTTGGACGGAAAACAGCATTTCGTTTCAATCTGCAACCCAGTTCAACGGTTCGCTGTTTTGGATTCAGCCCGCAAGTAAAATCAGCCTCAGATGGAGGAGCTGGCCTCGGACCCGGGTCCCGGTGACTGTCGTCGTCAGCGTTTTTTATTCGAGTTTTTCATTCTCGTCGGCCTGCGTGTCCATCCGGCGTGGGAGAGCAGGGTCCCTGCTTTGCGTCGCATCCCCGCGGATCTGCCTGCAGGGTCTGGTGGTCGAGTGACACGTATTTAAATATCTGCAGGTGGCCTGAGAAATGTTTTCCTAGAGGCCCAACAGGAGTGACAGGTGTGGCACACCTGAGGCAAAGTTCTGGGCTCAGAGTCCACATGTCCCTCAACGCACCACCTGTTCCCATTAGCACAGGCTCACCTGGTGGCCTGGGGCGGCCACAGCCAGGAGCACGGGCACCCGCGACATGGCCGCCAGCAGCGTGGCTTGCACAGGGCGCCGTGTGCAGTCCGTCCCGCCCCAGCCGAGGGAGCTCTCCCATGAGACGCTGCGTGGGCAGGCCGTCCCCCGGCCGGGTGCTGGGGTGCACCTGGGCGGAGCTGGGTGGGGGGAGAGACCTCACTCCTGTCCTCGTTGTGAGGCCGCCCCGCTTTGGCCGCTTTGCAGGTGCCCTTCCCTCTGCTCGGAACACCTGTCCTATCTGCGTCCCCCGGCTGGCCGGCACGAGCCTCGTGATTGCCCACGTGGCCGCCACTTCCCCACGAAGGCCTCTCTTGGGACCCCGTCTAGATTGGACCGCTCTCTTTTTGTAGTCTCCTTGCCTCGGTATCTTCTTCAGGGTACTCAATGGCATTTAATGAATCGGCCTGTCAGCTTGTCCCCTCATGCGTCTGCGTCCCTGAACTCCATGCCTCAGCAGCGCACGAAGGCTCCGGTCTTGCTTCCCTTGTGGACTCGGGCAGATCGGGCGGGGCTGCTTTCCGGCTTGCGGCTGTCACTTGAGTGACACACCAAGGCACCCCGGCTCCTAGCTCCTCGCTCCGGCGGTCCTGACCCTGCCGTGACTGTCGGTGTCATGTGCAGGGGAAGCCTGAAGACGTGAGTTGTAAGCCAAGTGCTGATACATCAACTTCCTCAGGCTTCCTGGAATTTGTTGTTGTTTTTTTCCAGCCAGAAAATTCTGGGTCTAAAAAAGGCTGTTTTACGATGAAGATTTAGTTTCACAAATATGAACCAATTTCAATGAATTGAAAATCGTTATAGTAGCAAGTTTTATTTTTATAGACTTACAGTCAGAGGAAGACTTGGACTTTTTTTTTTAGGAGTTGCAGGCATTTAAGGAAGAAATCATCTTTGGGTTCTCATCATTTACTTCAAACGAATTCTTTATATTTTATTTTTTCTCCTCTACCAATGAGTCATTTCACATCTTGAAACCTGGGTCGTGGAAAGGGTGTGTCCCTCACCCTCAGCTCCGGGAAGGGACATTGCTATCCTTTCGGAAGAGACATCCGTCACGTGCAGTGCACTGCGCACACACGGCGTGGGCTGCTTCTGTACGAAGCTCTTTTGGAAAGCGGTCCGCTTCTGCACAGTGCCTCTAGGAGTACATTGCTGTTGCGGCAAACGTTCCTAATACGGTCTCGTTTCATGAGTGTTCAATTTAATCTACATCATAGAACCAGAGACTCAAGCCGCCCGGAGCCACGTGCGAATGCTGATTAGTAACACACTCAAAAGTAACAATTAGATTCTTCCAGCCACTTTTATAAAGGCAAGGAAATGGACACTTGTCCTGAGTCCCCATCAGGTGAGTGGTAAACAGAGTCATTCAGCGCCGCCACGTCCAGAGCGCTTGCAAAGGAAATCCGTGTGCACGTGTGTGCGGGGGACCTGGAATTCACTGTCCCAGCCCCGCCGGCGCCACGCCGGGTGGCATTAGTGAAGCCGTCATCAGCATGAAGTGTCACCTGGCACTGGCGTCCGCTGCCATCCGAAGAGTGTCTGTCCTGTAATCCAAGCCGATAGCAGCGAGAGGACCGGGCGGTGGGGAGGAGTTGCCGCTGCGTCCATACGGAACAGGACGGGCCCGGGCGTGCCAGGGAAGTTTCCAGCAGCCCGCCTGGCTCGGCGGCCACTGGCTGTCGGGAAGAGCTAAGGAGAGGCTGAATAAGTGGGACGTGTCAAACTGGGTTGAACAGAACTGTGTTCCCAACGCCAGGCAGCAGTGAGTGAAACCCGCCTCCCTGGGGGTGAATGAACAAATAAAAAAGGACAGCCCCCCAACGGCAAGCTCCCCGGTGGAAATCCGGACAGGTAGTCGGTGGCCGGAGGGGAGCCAGAGCACAGGCCAGCCGGCACCTGCGTTCCCAGGCGGTGCACCCATTGCGTGCCTGCAAAACCCCTAGGAAGTCCGGGAGTGACCCGGGTGGCCACGGTGAGCGGGCGCCCGGGGCAGCCGCTCCCCCAACTCCGCCAGGGCACTCCCGGCTGCCTCCTCTGCGCTCACGGCACAGCCACACGGAGACCCGTCTCTGCGCAGCCCTGGGCCAGCGGCTCCCGGAACACTGTCTGGCTGGTCCCGCCATCCTGGTGCCTGTGGCAGCCAAGCGCTCGCTCAGCCCCTCGTGTGGGAACGGAAGGCTGAGCAGGTGCAGACCCGGCCTCCCTCCCCGGGCCGCCCGGCCCACCGGGAAGACAGCAGGCGGGCAGATAGCCACGCGGCCTCCTGTGACCTCGAATACACAGACTGGATTGAGCTCAATTCCGGGGTCACGACACACCTTCACTTATCTTTTTATAAATTGTGGTAGAATACACAGGACACAAAGTTTGCCGTCCTGGTCACCTCTGAGTGCTCAGTTCCGTGGCGTCAAGCGCGTCCACAGCCCGGGCAGCTGCCGCCACCATCTGTCTCTGCACCCGCTTGTCTCCCCAAACGGAGTTGCGCCCGTCAAACTGCGCGCCTGCCCGCCCCCGCGCCCACCCATCCACCTGCGCCTGTGGCGAGGACTCTGCTGGGGCCTTCCCAAGAGTGGCCCCACCTGGCATTTGTCCCTTGGGACTGGCTCATTCTGTTGGCAGGACGTCCCCTGGGTCCCGCCTCGGGGTCGCGGTCAGGGCACCTTCCAGCCTGATCCGCGGCTGCCGGGCTGACCTCACGCCTTCCTCGCTTAGTTCCGTGCTTAGTTTTCCTCTCTTTAAACTTCCCGTTGCAAAACTAAAAACAATACCAAACAATCACGCAGGGCGGATGCGTGACTCAATGAAGCATTAATAGAGCAAACACCCTGGAGACCGCCGGCCAGGCGGAGGAGGGGCCGTCCAGGGCCCCGAACCCCCTTCCTCACCGCTCCATGCGACTCCCTTCAGGGGGGCGGACCCCGCTCTGCGGGAGTCCCCGGTTTCCTTTCCTGCGGTCTCACTGCCCGCGTGACCGGCCTCGGCACGGCACCGTGGCCTTGCCCGCTTTCTAATTCGATGTCCTTTAAGTCTTAATCTTTAGCGCCCTCCCCCGCCCCCCGTCTTTCCTTCCAGCTTCTCTGTGGCGGGGCCGGGCACGAGGACCGTGGGCGTCTCCCACAGCCCGTCGGGTGGCTCCAGTTTGTGTGTGTGTGATGTGGAGATACAGTACAAAACCACATCCATGCCTGCGTATTTTGATACTATATTACTATTTGATATTACTATATTACTATAATATAATATATATTACTATAATATATATTACTGTATTACTATTTGATACTATATTACTATTTATTTTGATACTATAACAAACTTCTGTGACTGTCACCCAGTGGGAAGTGAGAGTATCGGCAATATCCCCCCCTCCGTGGCCCTCCCCACCCCACCCTGCCCCCATGCCTAGGTGTGCACTATCTTGAATCTAGCTTAGACGACGTCTTGTGCTAGATACAGATCGACACAGATACCAATAATACGTACACGTTGTAGACATTCATCTGCGGGTGAATCTTCCTATCTGGAGGTGTCCCTAGAAAGTCACTGCTTGGATTCAGCCGCCCTTTCTGGGGACTTGGTTGTCATGCCCAGTGCGACCTTGCTAAGATTTATCCGCGTTGATGTGAGCGGCTGCCCAGAGGCGGCTGTTAAACACACCGAGGTGCCAAAGACCAGCCTTCTCGTCATCCTGGGGGGCTGTCGTGGCCCCTTGGGCCGTGGCACTTCAACACCCCTCCCAGGAGAGAACACCGGCCACAGCGGCCGCCGGCGGGTGCTCTGCAAGGGGGAGACGCTGCCCCCCCCAGGGTGGTGTCCAGGGGTGTTCCCCAAACACACTGCTCAGCGGCTGCCTCCTGCCCGGGGGTCACGTTCCGTCCTGCTGGGGCGCTGCGGGGAGTCCCCGCCCCGGCTCCCACGTCCCCCCGAGGAGGTGGGGGCTGCCGCTGCTCTGGCGGTCGAGCTTTCGAGGCCCGGAGAAGCCGCAGACCTGCTTCAGGAAGGCAGCGCACGGTGCCGGAGAACTGCGGCCGGAGTCAGGAGCTTCTCTCTGAGTGTGGTTCACGCATCTTCCCAGCCGCAGGATTCTCTCTGTAAAATGCAGCAGTTGGACTAAAATTCACTTTTAGCTCTAAGATTCGATGACAAGGGATTTTACAGTCTGCCCCTTTGTAAGCTATCCTGGGAAATTGGATTGTGGATCGAGGAAGGAAATGGATGATACAGGCTGATAAAGCTGATAGATGATAAAACTGAATGGAAAGCGACTTGGTGATTGTCAGCTCCCAGCCGGGCCCTTCCCCAGCGTTACTCTGTTTGAGCCCCGCAGTTCCACGAGGTGGGCAGGTGCACAGGTGGGCAGGTGTGCAGGTGGGCAGGTGCGCAGGTGGGCCGGGGTTCTAGGGTCCGCTGCACAGGTGGGTCCTGGGTGTCGGGATCCGGAAGCGTCTTTAGCACAGTGGCCCCTGATGGGCAGTTCATATCCTGAAAGGAATGATGCCGTTGAATCCTCTAAAGAGCCTGGGGATGTGAGTCTTTTTTTGGTGAGAATTTGGGGTGTTTAGCATTGTGCATTAGGAGGTTTTTGGATGGGCAGGAAAGAGGATCTAAGCCGTGTTTGGAAAAATTAGACGTTGCCTGTGGAAACACCGCAGATGTTCGCCGTGGAGCCATCATCGCACTGCGGAATGAAGCTAAATAGCCTTGGGGCCGATCAGGCTCAGGCTCATTTTCACGGCTTTTTATGTTCCTTACATGGCGTCCCCTGAACTCTCGGGTCGAACATTGCGAACCTTGGCGTTTTCAACTGTTTCTCTCTTTTTAATTTTTTTTTTTTTTTTTGAGACAGAGTCTCACTCTGTTCCCCAGGTTAGAGTGCCGTGGCATCAGCCTCGCTCACAGCAACCTCCAACTCCTGGGCTCAAGCAATCCTCCTGCCTCAGCCTCCCGAGTAGCTGGGACTACAGGCATGCGCCACCTTGCCCGGATAATTTTTTCTATATATTTTTAGTTGGCCAATTCTATTTTTAGTAGAGACGGGGTCTCGCTCTTGCTCAGGCTGGTTTTGAACTCCTGACCTCAAGCAATCCGCCCGCCTCGGCCTCCCAGAGTGCTGGGATGACCGGTGTGAGCCACCGCGCCCGGCCTTCACCTGCTTCTCTTTGTGGTTAAGACTGGGCGCCTGAAGACAGCGGGGGTGGGGGGGTCTGGGGTGTGTTCCTGGGTGGTTGCAGTTGGAGCACAGGGGTCACAGCCGGGCATGAGGGCGAAGGGACGCTGCATACCCAGGCGACGGAGCAGTGGCAGCACGGCCCAGGAGAGGAGCGAGGGAGAGTCAGTCCCGCAGCCCGGAACCCGGAGGTCTGTCCTCACAGCCAGCTCTGCGGGTTGGTCCTGGTCAGGCCTGAGCTTCTGCTCTTGCGTGTTATTTCTGAGCTTTTGGTGTGAACAGAATTCAGGGGCTGCTTGTGTTGCAGGGGCTGTGACATGACTGCGTAGGAACACGCAGTCCCTGAACCGTTGCCGGCACACAGCAAGTGCTCAGTAAATACTCAGTGGAGAAATAAGCTTCATCCTCGAAAACTGTGTCAAAGTGCAGGCGCACACAGGTCTTTGTGCTTTAACAGAAGGCGGCATCTCGGCAGTTGCCGCTATGTGACGTGCTAGAACGTTCCACCACCACCAGCTCCTCCCTCGGCGCCCAGTCACCGTGGACACGGACGGGTCCCGGTCCGGGCTCCTGAGGGTCTCACCAGGTGGCTGACGCCCTGCCGTCTCACCAAGTCCCGGCGGGAACAGGAAATAAGGACTTAAACGCCCTCTTGGTAGCATGTAAAACTACTCTCTTTGGCTTCAGTGACGTCATCCGCTCCCTCCGCGTTTAATTTGCATTTTAGAAAGATTGTCTCGGGGCTGGCCGCATCCAACGCCGGGCGGGGGCGGGGGGAACAGCCCCAGGGTCCATCTGCAGGTGAAACCAAGGCTGTGTCCACAGCTGAGTGTGCTGCTAAAGCTAATACGTGATGACTTTTTCATGACTGGCCTCACCAGACACATGCCTACGATTTATGTCACATCTCCAAGAAACGCACAAACGCGGAGGTATCATCCTAGCGTCCTCTAAATGCTATTACGGAAAAATCAAACATTACTTGTATGGATTATTCACTACTGAAATTGCTGGTTAGGTTTTGGATTTTTTTCTTTTTAAATTCTTCCTGTACCCCAGCTGTGATGACGAAGACAGGAGAAGTTCACTCTCTGATGACATCCGCGTTCGGCATCAGGGACACCTTGCAGAGTTCGGGCGCGGCAACACCGAGCGCCATCAGCTGCCCGAGGGCCAGCTGCTGGCAGCAAATAAACAACAAGCGCCGCCACCACCCCCGGAGCAAATAGCTGTTGAACCCCACAGCTTGCGTCTTTAGACCGAAAACAGGTCACTTCTCTGACATGTATTTATTCAGATACACACATGTACACACACACACACAAATGCGGAGGTATCATCCTGGCGTCCTCTAAATGCTGTTACGGAAAAATCAAACGTTACTTATATGGATTATTCACCACTGCAATTGCTGGTTAGGCTTTGCTTTTTTTTCTTTTTAAATTCTTCCTGCATGTACCCCACCTTTGTCATGAATACACATTTTGTTTTAGAATTGGAACAAATCCAGGTTCGTTTTTTTCTTTGCTTGAGTAGAACTAAGCTGATGCTACGTTCCTTGCTGAAAACTGCTTTTGCTGCTCTTGCCCAGGACGCCATTGAAGAATAAAGGGCAGCAAGATCGAAAGTTGATGTGTTTTAAAAATCGAATGTTTCAGTTCCTCCAGTTAGAACTGAGTTAGAACGATGTCTGAGATGCGATTGCTCTAGCCCCCTGGAAGCCTCATCCCTGTTCGAAATACCCAGTGCTCTGAGAGCCAGGAATCTCGGCCGGCTGGAGCCTCCGTCCGTGGCAGATGGGGGAAGCCCGCTGTGTGTTTCTCAGCGCATTTGGCTTTCTTCTCCGTGCCGGGGGCAGCAAGCTCTTTCTCTAAGGGGCCAAGTAGCAAATGCAGACGTCGAAGGCCCTGTGGTCTCCGTCTCCAGCACCCACCTCCGCTGTGAGTCAGAGGCAGCCGCCGGCGGTCGGCAAGAGAACCATGTGCAAAGCCGGGCGGCCGGCTGGGCTCCGCGTGGCGTTCGGTGAATGTGGCCCTGCGAAGTCTGACCGTGTTGTTTTCCTCTCTCCTGCTAGGAAACAGTCCAGGTGAAGTGTGATCGTCCTGGGCACTCCTCCATCAATAAGACATATCACTTTGACAGGTAAGTGCTTTTCAAGATGACGCGTAAAGCAAACTTAAAAAGCACACTAAAAATACGAATTTTGCATTGGGATTTGATTAATCAGATGTGCAATGGTGTAATGGTGTTTGGCACCGTATACGGTAGCATCTGCTTCCACTGTTGTGTCCTCAGCTAGAACATGAGCCGGGGCAAGGTCTGACCTTGCATTCCAAGAAACGAGGACACGTGTTTAAGCCTTGGCCGTCTGGGTGGTGGCTGGGTGGCGTCAGCTGGAGTCGGTGGTGGATGTATCATTGTAAAAGCTGCTGGCTTCCTCCCTGCCCTGCCTCCGGTCCCTGCACCTTGACTCTGATGTCACACATCCAGGACGTGGCGTGGCAAGTAAGGAACAGCAATTTAAGGCAAACGCGTGGTCCACGGATAAAGCGAGGAGCTGGACAGCTTGAGCAAGTGCACCCTTCGGCTCGGGCTCAGGCGCTCAGGGATTTGATCGGCGCCTCCTGTCACTTAGCAGAGTTGCAGAAGAAGAACAAAGAGGGCTGGGACTAGGAATAGTGACGGGCGAAATACGGTCCCTCCTCCTACGCTGCTGACGAACAGCTGTGGCTGGGAGTTAGAGCCGCAGAACGGAGAACGCCCCACGGAGCGTGTGGCCACGTGCCGAGTGACACTGCCCCGGTGACGGGGGAGAGGAAGTCACAGAATCCATGTGGGCAAGAGAGGCCTGGAGTCACTGGCTCGGGAGCCGGGTAGCGTTTAGTGACGGACCTCACAGTGATGCAGAGCTGAGATCTTACCAAGTACGTGGAGGCAAATCATGTCACTCGATTGATCTTCGCAAGACGCCGAGCAGTGCTGTGGGTGAAGACAGCAGCTCAGCCAAGTTCCGTGGCTCCTTAGTAAGCGGTGACTTTGGAATAAGGCCCGGGTCTCCTCATTCCCACAGGCTGCTCCTCAGCTCGGCCGAGAGCAGCAGACAAGGGCCCCGTCCCGAGGACAGCCCCGTCAGCGACCCGACGGGCCCTGTCTGGGGAAGAAGGACGTGGAGGCCCAGCCCTGCCGTCAGACGTGCACTTGCCCCGAGCCAGGTCTCCGAGGTAGAGCTTGCAGGACTGCAGGGATGGAAGGGAAGGCCAAACGGTGCTGTTTGAACTGAACAGAAAGTGGAGGAATTTGTGTAACTTGCTGTTTGTCTAGGCAAGAAGGAAGGTTTTTTTTTTTTTTTTGATACAGAGTCCCACTCTATTGCCCAGGCTAGAGTGAGTGCCATGGCGTCAGCCTCGTTCACAGCAACCTCAAACTCCTGTGCTCAAGAGATCCTCCTCCCTCAGCCTCCCGAGTAGCTGGGACTACAGGCATGTGCCACCATGCCCGGCTAATTTTTTCTATATATTTTTAGTTGGCCAATTAATTTCTTTCTATTTTTAGTAGAGA
>VSMD01013838.1:0-18443 GCA_008750895.1 Mirza zaza
AAAAAAAAAAAAAAAAAAAAGAAACTAAGGTAAAAGACAAAATTAAACCCACCCAAAGTAAGCAAAAGAAAAGAAATAATAAAGACTTAAGCAGAAATCAATTTTTAAAAATAGAAAAACCACAGGTAAAATCAATGAAACCACAAGTTGGTTCATTCTTAAGATTAATAATATTTATAAACCTTTAGCCAAACTGATCAGCAGAAAGAAGAGAGAAGATGTACATTATCATATCAGAAATGAAAGCAATATTAAAAGGATAATAAGTTCATTCAAGAAAAATAGATACCCTCAATAGACCTATATCTAAAAGAATTTTAGAATTGGAATTTTAATTAAAAGATTTTCATTTAAGAAAACTGTAGGCCCAGAGGTTTTACTGGTGAATTCATGCAAATATTTAAGAAAGATATGTACCAATTCTATATAAACTCTTCCAGAATATTAAAAAATGAGACTTCATCCCAAATTATTCTGTAAGACCAACATTACTCTGATACCATAACCAAAAAAGACACTAAAGTAAACTTTACTACAATATCCCTTATGAAAATAGATGCAAAAAAATCTTAAAATTATTTTTTAAATTGTTAACAGTGTGTATGTGTTGGAAGACTCAATATTGTTAAGATGTCAAGCCTCTCCCAAGTTGATTTACAGATTCAACACAGTCTCAATCAAATCCCAGCCGACGTTTTGCAGAAATTTACAAGCTGATTCTCAATTTCACAGGGAAACGGAATGAATTTAGAATAGCAAAGCAACTTAAAAAAAAAAAAAAGAACAAAGGTGGAGGACTAATACTACCTGTCTTCAAAACTTACAAAGCTACAGTAATCAAGAGAGGGTGTTACTGGCATCAGGATAGACAAATAGATCTTTGAGACCAATAGAAATTTTAGAAATAAAGCCATGAATATATGGATGATTAATTTTTACAAAAGTATAAAGAGAGTTTATTGGGAAAAGATAGTCTTTTGTTTTCAAAAAATGATGCTGGGAAAAAGGGACATTTCTAGATTTTTAATGAAGAACTTTAATCCATACCTTACACAATGTACTACTTTTTAGCTAACATACTCAATGATGAGAAACTAAGCATGTAAAAATTAATTCAAAATGGATCATCAGCCTAAAAGTAAAATCTTAAATTATAAAACTTCTAGAAGAAAATATAGGAGAAAATATTTTTAACCTAGTATAAGGCAAAGATTTCTTAGATAAAACACTGAAAACATGATGCCAAAGAGAAGAAATGTGATAAATTGAACTACATTAAAATAAAAATTTTCTGCCATTTTTGAAAGACACTGTTAAGAGAATGAACAACAAGGAATAGACTGGGAGAAAATATTTGCACATCTTATATTTGATAAAGGACTTTTGTCTGAGATATATAAAGAACTCTTGGGACAAATAAAAACAAAACACGAGCAAAAGGTTTGAACAGACACTTTACCAAATAAAATAAATGGATGGCAAATAAGTACATACTACATTTTTCCCTATACACACATACCTGTGATAAAGTTTAACTTATAAATTAGGCACAGTAAGAGATTAACAATAACTAATAATAAAATAGAATAATTATAACAATATGATGTAATGGAAGTTGTATAAATGTGGTCTTTCTCTGTCTCTGTCTCTCAATACTCACATATTTTCAGCCCACAGTTGACTGTAGGTATCTGAAATCTCAGAAAGCCAAACTGTGGATACAGGGGACTGTTGTATATTTCTTCTCTAATCATTCTGGTTCTGTGAAAATAACTACAGAATACATTTGCCGTCCCACTGGGCCAACTGTGAGATAGATTTGGCCAAGGTCAATCTGTTTCATTTGATCTTGTCCTTCATAAACCCCTACTCTGACAGTTGGACTGATGTGTCATGATGAGTCTCCAAGGATTAGTGTCTATTCAGTCAGTACCTAATAATTCCTGGGAGCCCGGGATATTTTCCTGTTCTTATTGCACAGTTTCCCTAGTTAATGGCCATGGGTCTCTTTAGGGAAAGCTTGGGACTGCTTGTAAAACTTGGTCTCCACTTTATTTGAGAAGTTTAAAACTTGAGAACTGACTGAGGAGTGACAACTTGCTGAGAAGCTTCAAACCCTTTCTATAGCAATGCAGATTAGGTTTCTGCCCAGCAGACCTAGAATTTTTCTTCCCACCCATATGGGTAAATCAGCAATTTCATAGCCTAATTATTCATTGAATTTCTAGAGACATCAACAATGAATTAGCTATTGCTATAACTTTCTCAGTGTCAAAATAATTGTGTTTACTCCTTGGTCCCTGTAGTTTTTCATGGTAATTGCACTCACCCTGTATAGTTAATTTCATCCATTTCTACTACTTCAATGTCCCATTTTTTCCCACTGAGATAATAGAGCTTATTTCTCTTGCTGAAACCAACCCTGCCCCAATATAATCCCTGGTTTACAGCAGACAGTTTACACAGTACTTTTCAAGGAAGCTGGTGCCCCTTTACTGTGAATGGGAAGAGTGTTCTCTGTTCAGGGTGTGGTCCACAGGTCAGGGTATTCAGCCCTTCACTACTTTCTTACATGATACATCCATTCATTCCATTTGATTATTTTAGATTTTTTTCCTCTACAGTGTGCCAGATAAATTCTGCCATTTTGACATTGAATGTAGGTTATCGTTAAATTTAGGCTTCAATTAGCCAATCAAACAGGCTATTAACATCATTCCTAGACAACACATTAAATCCAAAATCCTGGGTGACTGCACTCATTTCAATACAGTGGACCCTTTGCAAATTATTTTTCATTTAACTTGATGTCACACCTTTAGAATCCCCACTCTCTCAGGTTCCTATTGACTCATGCTGGTGAGTTGTTTTTTCTAAAACTCTTTTTGTATACAGGCTATCTTTTCCTGGATCAAACCTTAGGCGTCTTCCTTAACTCTATTTTGAAACTGAGGGCAATGAGAAGTGGTGGAGGTCGGTAACCATAAGGTGTTGTTAATGGAAAGTCTTTCAGCAGAGATGGGGTTGGTTACAACAGACAAGAGTGAAGAGGCTGCTTCCATAGATAGGGTACCTTCAGGGGGGATTTGAAGTTCAGAGTTCTCAGCCTCACCCAAATATCTGACCAAATGTCTGGAGCCCTATCAACTTCTACCATATCTAAACATAAGAGATCTAGCATGAATGCACCTTTATTCAGGGCTGCACTTCTGCAAGCATTATATTCTTCTTCAGTCATATTCATATGTATCTGTAGGATAAAAGGGACTCCTTCAGTACTACCATGACCCTCTGTTTTCCTCTGTGTTCATAATTGTGCATTCATAATTCTTATTCTCATTCCAGAGGTCACCGCTAGCAGACCAAACCAAAGGAAGGGGAGCCTGTTCATGTCACTTGTACAAGTTCAGCCTCCTGGGTCAGAAAGCAGAGCCAGGACACGGAGGGGCAAATGAAAGGGATCCCGCCCAGACTCAACTTCTTTCAAAGGAATCCAAGGTATATATTTTAGAGATAGGCGTCTACTCAAGAAAGAGAACACAGTAGTAAGAGGAGAATCAGAAGCATGTGTCTTATCTAAACTGCACTGGGAACAGAATTTGCTGGCTACAAAAAGGTATCTGCGTGGGCAAAAAGAAAAATTTAGGGTAACTTTGATCAAGACCAGTAGTAGAAGGAAAATATGAGCTTTTAGTGTAGCCAAAGGAGAAACAGGCTAGTTTGCAGAGGATGTAAAGAGGTGTCTGCTTTCACAGTCAGGTTTGTTGCCAGAGCTCCTCAAAGCTGTATTCTGGAACTAGCCTACAAACTGCGCTTGCCTACTTGCCTACCTCCATACCCTTTGAAGCTGCGTGTATCCTGACTGCTTTTAATAAAGTGGCTTTGCACTGTTATAGCAGTAGCCTCTAAAGATTTTTAAACTCTTACTCTCATTAATTAAAAAAAGTACTGTGATATTAATGTATGAGCATTTTCAAATTTATGAACTATGTAAATATATAATTATACTAAAAAATATGCACTTCACTAAACATACAAATATATTCCTACACAACACATTAAACCCCAAATCCTGGGTAACTATACTCATTTCAATACGGTGGGCCCTTTGGAAATTATTTTGCATTCAACTTGACGTCACACCTCTAGAATCCCCATTCTCTAAGATTCCTATTGACTCGTATTGGTTAGTTGTTTTTTCTAAAATTCTTTTCACATACAGATTATCTTTTCCTAGATCAAAACTTATGCTTTAAGGATGTGTTAGAGCTAAATAAAACTTTATATTTTAAGCATTTTGTTTTACTTTGAAGAAAATAAGAACATTTAGTACTCAGTAAAAATATATTACAATGACTTTTAGTGAGAACAATGCTATTGAATAGGCTTTGTTAATATGAAAATATTAACAAATTATATTAACAAAATATTTTAATTTTAAAAAATATTTTGTTAAAATTAACAATTATATTTTAACTAATATAAAATATTAGTTTAAACTCTTTGGCTCTTTTGTAATAACAGTTCAAAGCACAAACACATTGTACAACTGTACAAAAATAGTTTCTTTCTTTGCATCCTTATTCTATAAGCTTTTTTCTATTTATAAAATTTTTAAATTTTTTAACTTCTTAAACTTTTTTTATTAAAAATTAAGGCACAAACACACACATAATAGCCTAGGCCTACGCAGGGTCGGGATCATCAATGTTACTGTCTTCCAATCTCCAAATCTTGTTCCACTGGAAAATCTTCAGGGACAATAACACTTAGGGAGCTGTCATTTCCTATGATAACAATGCCTTCTTCTGGAATAGCTCCTGAAGGACCTGCCTGAGGCTGTTTTATAGTTAACCATTTTTTAATAAGTTGAAGAACTACACTCTAAAATAATGATTAAAGTACAGCATATTAAGTATTAGGCAATAGGAATTTTTCAGCTCCATTATAACCGTCATATGTGCCTGCAGTCTGTAACTCCTGGCCCTGGACCAGTACTGGTCCGTAGCCTGTTAGGAACTGGGACTGCACAGCAGGAGGTCAGCAGTGGGAGAGGGAAGCTCCATCTGTATTTACAGCCACTCCCCATCACTTGCATCACCACCTGAGCTCCACCTTCTGTGAGATTAGCAATTGCATTAGATTCTCGTAAGAGCATGAATCCTACTGTAAACTGCACATGCAAGGGATCTAGGTTGCATGCTCCATATGAAAATCTAATGCCCAATGATCTAAGGTGGAGCTAAGGTGGTGATGCTAGTGCTGGGTAGTGGCTGTAAATACAGATCATCATTAGCAGAGAGGTATGACTGCACAATAAATGTAACACTCTTGAATCATTCCAAAACCCAACACCAACTCCCCAGCCCCCATCCATGGAAAAATTATCTTCCATGAAACCAGTCCCTGGTGCCAAAAATGTTGGGGACCATTGGTATATGTGGTCTGTCATTGACCAAAATGTCATTGTGGGGCACATAACTGTAATATAGGATTCAGAACTATCTGTGGTCTCAAACATCTACTATCTCCTGCAGATAAGTGGGACTGCTATACTTGGCAAAGGACAGAATCTCCAGACTGGTTCTGTGATTCCTGGTATAAGGGCTATCACAATATGAAGGATCAAGTAGAAGTCCCTCCATCCAGCTCCCCACCCAACCTCCTTACCAAAACAGTAAGTCAAAAACAGTAAGTCAAAAATGCCACCTCTCCAGGTATAATACAGAGATTAGTGTTACCATTAAAAACCTGGAAGTTCTGAGGGGTAATTCTCACAATTTAACTTGTCTGTTTGGCCAGTGCAGAAGCCAGATAGGTTCTGGGAAGATGACAGTATTATTGCAAACTTAATCAGAGGTGATGCTAATCACAGCTGTGGCCTAGCATGTGGTATCTTTATTAGAGAAAATCAGCACAGCCCCTGGCTCCTGGTATGCAGCTATTCTGGACATCGAAATGCCTTTCCTGTCTGCAGGGTTGGTATCCAATAATCATTTGTAGACTTACAGAAAACGTCTTCATGGTTGTGATATCCCGTCCAACAGCACAACCAACTGGGGTACGTTTATTGCTTTGGAAGTGCAGCAATGAGCTCTACCCACAATTCATTGATGCTTCATGTATCCTATCACCCAGAAAAAACAAGCGATAGAATAGTCTGTTGAGGACTCACCACGGTACCAGATGGTATACAAATCCTTACGTGTTGGGCACTGCCCTATTGGATATGGCATATATCACCAACCAATCAATGGATGTTATAAGGAACTGTTTCCACACTATCCCTCAGGGATGAAGGTGACACATGGCCTCACCAACTCTGGCACTCCTCCCCAAGACTGATCTTGCTGTTGCCACTGCTGAGGACCCAACCTACCAGCCACATGAGGTCAAGGCTGAGTCTCACATGGTGCCATTATCCAGGGCTTAGATTTGCTACCTGGTGGCAGGTTGGTTATATTGGAACTCTACCATCATTGAGGGCAGGGTCGGTGTTTTGCTCTCTAGGACTGGTTTCTTTCCTCTAACACAAATATTCTCTGTCCTGATTTTTTCCATTGTCTTCTTTTTATATCTCTTTCAAAACATGCTTTATTCTCTATAGGATAAGCATTTTCTATAATGCTGGAGTGAAGCACCCCAACATTTAGGAGTTGTATTCCAGCTGGTACCAACTGTCCATAATGGACTGCTTGACTTCCTTTTGTGGATGAGTTACTTCCTCATCAGAGGTCAATCTGAAAACTGATCCACTTCAGTTGTGTAGTTTCATGCCACATCTTGTGTATTCTCATTACCTAACTTGCTATTAGCAGGAATTCAGAAATTATTTTAGCTTATGTTCATTATGTGGTAGCTATAAATGTAACTTGAAAAGTATAGCAGGCAGAAATATTTTAAGCAAAATAATAGTAGATAAGTTCTAAAATTAAGATCATTCTTAGCATTAATTAAAGCTGTGGTGATTGCTATTATTTGATTTAAGAGATTTAGCACTGGAAAGAAACATTACTATATCACTAGAAGCATGAGCATATGTGGAGTCTGTAAAAATCCTCACAATCGTCAGATATGTAAAATTGTAAGGAGAGGATTTCATCTTCAGTACCTTGTTAAAATGAGTGTTCTGTCCTGTCAGAAATGTTCTTAAAATGTAGTGTATACTATAAACAGACTATTCTTTTTTTCCTTTTTGATGGTAATTAAGCAAAATGGAATCAGAATTTTTTATATGTTTAAGGTCCAAACAAAACTACATGTATAATGCAAATGTTGGAAGTGAAGGTTATATGTGTGTCAAATATTAATAATAAAATATAAACTTTGATCAACCAGCTGGAGGAAACAATGAATTATATTTCTATTCTTCAATTGAAAATGATATTGTAATAGTATAAGAGTCAACCAGTGTATGCACTAAAAACTATAGAAAAAATTATCATAAAGATATGATAGATGTATTAATAAATGTAGGTTTTTTTCTGGATTTTTATAATGCTTATGGTATTTATTAAAACTTTTGTAATCTATTGTGATTTCTTATTCAAAATAACATTTGCTTTCACATCTAATTTGTATTTTCAGTTTTGTATTCTTTTCCTTAAAAATATCTTTCCAAATTGTATAAACTTTAAGGCTGTGGATCTACCTCTGTCTCTGAAGTTGCTTAATGTCACTTGACCAGGTCATTTCTTCCTTACTCAACACGCAGTGCCAGGTTGTCACCATATAAAGGGCCTAAGACTCTACTTTGCTCTACTGGTAAGGTGACTTAGGAATTTGATATTAATTACTCCTATTTTCTAGAGGGTCAGAAATAGAATTGTTCAGATCCAAACTTCATGGGACCCAATTATTCTCAAGCACGCGAGTATGATAATCGCCCATAAATAAAACTGAGTCCATTTCAATATCCTATCTAGAATACCGTAGAATATTTCATTTGTTTATTTATTTACTTTTAAAGACAAACCTTGTCTACATTTCACTTGTTTCCAAAATTCATGCAGACTTTCAGTCACCAGCATCAATCAATGTCCTGGAATCTTTTATTAATTATTTAGAAACGTTTCACATAAGATATGGAGATGCCAAAGTATTTTAAATTCTCTCTGATATCATTTGAAGGTAGATATAAATGAATAATTCTTTCTCTTTGTGAGGAAATAAATTATCAAGTTCTCAGATTTAGAATATCAGAAAGCACTAATAACAAAATGAAATGCCCTACAGCCAAAATGTGTGCTTACTTGAATAAGAAACATAAAAGACATTTATTTCAGTTTGCCATGGAATCCAACCATGTGTAGATTTGGGTGTGTTATGTGTGAAAGGAAACAACTGAAATGCATTTTTTTGTTTTCCTATAATTCTTACCTCTTTTTAACCATGGTAGGTTAACGGAGACATCTTACTGGTTCCATTTGTTTCAATATAGATGTCACTAACTTCTCTCAGACATATTTTAATTGCTGTTAGTTTCTAATGAAATTCATAATCCTGAGGGAAAGTTAACCTCATTGAAGGATCTTCCTGGCTCACTGCAGAATACCAAGCAGGACAAATGTCTGGTACTGACATAATTAATAATACTGCATGGGAAGAAATTTATTCCAAAGGACTGGCAAAGAATTCAATGTATTAGATATTATACAGAATAATATATTTTCTAACCTATTACTAATGTAATAAACTACAATAATATTGATTTTTTTCAAGACATGGAGTGAGAATAGCTTGTTTGCAACTTGAAAATCACATTCATTCTTATCATTGTATTTTGTCACAGCTGCCAAAGTGAAATTTTGCCAACTGAGATAATGGCATTGTTCTTAGTAACAAGAAGCAAGTTTGAGGGATTTTTTTCCTACAGATGTTTATTCTGATAAAATATTATATAAGGTTAATCTTTTTATTCTATTTCAGATATTATAGTCTTTGTGTTCCCAATTGTACCTCCATTATTTTCATGTCTTCAGTACGCTATTCATCCATCCACTTTAAAATTAATCTACAATGTTCCAAATCTTTCTTTTAATTGGCAGTCTTTCTATGTATTACTATTTTGTATAAATAAAATTTTTATATACTCTAAAGCCAATGGGCTCATCAAACATATTCTCAATGTAAATTTTGTCTGCATTATTAAAGTATGTAGAATATAATGTAAAAATTTTTCTTTCTGTATGCAGTCTGCAAATTACACTGCCCTCTTCAGAAAGCAGTAGCCGTAGCAATTTTTCCTGTATACATTAGTGGGATCACATCATACATAGCATTCTACAAATTGCTTCTTCTCCGTAATGGTATCTGGGATATCTTTAGATTTCAGCACACTTAAGAGCACCTCATTCTTTTCAAGAAATACCATAGTGTATTATAACATGGAATATTCCACTAAGTAGTCAATCATTTCCCTGGGATGAAACTTGGATTGCTTTCCATAATCTACTGTTACAAGCAACACTACTTAGAACATTTCTTTTCATACATATTGTGTACACATGGACAGGGTCTGTAGGATAGAGTCATAGATATAAGTCAGCTAAGACAAAAGGTATGGATATTCCATATTTCTTTAATTCCTCCAAATGACCCCCCACCCCAAATTTACACAGAACAACTGATAATTTATAACTTTTTACAAACATTTCATGCTTTTATATTAGGGAGAAGAAATTTTCAGAATAATATATACAGTGTGATCCCACTCATGTATAAAAATATCCAATATATAAGTGGATAGGAAAAACTGCTAAGAGTATTGCTTTCTGAAGAGGGCAGTATAGTATAAAAAACAGTACTTTATAAGAGATTTTTACACCTTTCTAAAGGTGTAAAATGGTAGTGGTTCTCAAACATTTTGGTTTCAGAACCTCCTGATACTCTTAAAATTATTGAGGATTTCAAGGAGCTTGGTTTATGTAGGTTACATCTGTCATTACTTAACAAATTCAAAATTAATTAATTAATTAATTTATTTATTTTCCCTCAGACAGTGCAAAGGCAATATATGTAACCTAAATGTCTGTACCCCCATAATATTCTGAAATTTAAAAGAAAATTAGAAATTTAAACTGAGGGAATTTAAAATTATTTGTTAGTTACTTCACTTAAAACAATAGATCTATTACATTTTAATATAAATAACATCTTTAGAGTAAAATAACATTTTTCACGACAAAAAATTAATGAGAATTATGACATTGTTTTATAATTTTGCATTTTTTAATGTTTAGCTCAATAGAAATTACCTTAATTATTGTTACTGCTTCTGCATTTGATCTGTTGAAATACCCTGTTTTGTTGAAATACACGAGAAAAATCCAGCCTCACACAGATATGTACATAGAAAAGGGAGGATTATTGAATAGCTTTCTCAGATAACTGCAAAATTATCTGAAATTGATCATTTTCTTTCATACTGCTATGGTTTGAAGGTGTTCCCCAAAGTTCATGTGTTGGAAACTTAATCTCCAAAGCAACAGGGTTGAGAGGTGGGATCTTTAAGAGGTGATTATATCATGAGGGCTCTGCCCTCATAAATGGATTAATGCCATTATTGTGGGAGCATACTAGCTATCTCAGGAGTGGGTCTTCATAAAAGGATCAGTTTGGTAGCCTCTCTTTTGCTCTTTCTTTCCAGTGTACTCTTGCCCTTCTGCCTTCTGCTGTGGAATGATGCAGCAAGAGGGACTTCACTGGATGTGGGCCCCGCAATCTTGGTTTTTCCATCTCCTAGAACTGTAAGAATGAAATCTCTGTTTTGTATAAATTATCCAGTCTTAGATATTCTGCTATAGCAATACAAAGGGACTAAGACAGATACTACACTAAAACTTTACAAATGTTTACAAGGTTTACATGTTCTACAAAAAATCAAACAACCCCATTAAAAGATGGGCAAAAGACATGAACAGAAGCTTTTCAAAAGATGATAGACAAACGATCAAGAAACATATGAAAAACTGCTCAACATCACTAATCATCAGGGAAATGCAAATCAAAACCACAATGAGAAATCACCTTACCCCAGTCAGGATGACTTTTATTAAATAATGTCCAAATGACAGATGCTGGCGTGGATGCAGAGGGAAAGGAATGCTTATACACTGTTGGTGGGACTGAAAATTAGTACAATCTCTATGGAAAACAGTATGAATTTTCCTCAAAGAACTAAAAGTTGATCTTCCATTTGATCCAGCAATCCCACTACTAGGTATTTACTCAAAGGAAAAGAAGTCATTTTCTCAAAAAGACACCTACATTTAAATGTTTATTGCAGGACAATTCACAATTGCAAAGATGTGGAATGAACCGGAATGCCCATCGAATCATGAGTGGATTAACAAAATGTGGTGTATGTATACCATGGAGTGGTATATGTATGCCATGAAGAAGGATGGCTTAATGCCTTTTGCAACAATCTGGATAAATGGAGACCATTATCCTGAAGTACCTAAAGAACGGAAAACAAACACCACATATACTCACTATTAAATTGGAACTAACTGATGAGCACACATGGGCATAGAGGGAAGTAAATCTCAAAGGAAATCAAGCAGAGGGCAGAGGGGCAGAGAGGATGGGGAAAATCCTACCTAACAGGTACACTGAACACCATCTGAGGGACAGGCACACTTTTAATTCTGACTCAGGCATTACAAAAGCCATCCACGTAACCAAACACATTTGTACCCCCCTGATATTTTGAAGTAAAAAAAAGCTAGTCATAATGAGGAACTGGAAACTATATGAATGCATTTTCACACCCACATTAAAATATATTTGTCTATCTTGTATTTTTTATTAATAGTTTATCCATGCATGATTTTGTAATATTGTTTATTGGTCATTTAAAATGCATTGGTTCATTGAGTCATGTAGCTCTTCCAAATATTGAATATAACTTTATACAATATCAAAAAGTCTGTATTTTAAAATATCCTCATTGATCTAAACAGAAAACTTTTAAGTATTGAAAATCTGTCCAGATCACTGTGACAAATGCAAATTTCCACTATTTTTATGTGTTTCTGGAACTTGTAAAGCTCATTATAGTATTTTCTTGTTATACTTTTGATGACTTAGTAATATCCCCTCTTTAATTAATAATATTGATGACTTGTAGCTTCCAAGTATTCATTTTTATGAGAGCCTGATTATTGGCTCTTTATTTTGTTCCACTCTATTACTCCCTGTAGCACAAGGCTTAAGGGTAGCCAGGGTCCATACTCACCCCTGTAGACCCCAGCACCAGATTTCCCCCATGGACTGAGGCTCTAGGACTAACCCTGCAGACCCAGGCTCTAGACAGGCCTCTATGTACCAAAGACACAAGCCCATCTCTATGGATTCAGTCTCCAGACACCCTCCAGCTCTATGCTGGACCTCATGGATTCAGGCTTCAGGATTGTCCCTGTGTACCCAACCCATGCAGACTCAGGCTCAAGGTCAACCCCAGTCCCCACATTGGCCCCCACAGACTCAGGCTTCAGTCCAGCCCTTGCAAATACAGGCACCAGCTTGCTCTCATGGATGTATGTTCCAGGCTAACCTCCATGGACCCAGTTAACAGGTCCACCCCAGTATACCTTGATGCCAGGCCAGCTCCTAAGGATCTAGGATCCAGGAATGCCTCCGATAGGCCCAAACTATAGGTCTGCCTTATTGGATGCAAGCTCAAAGCCCAATATCAAAAACTCAGGTGCCATATCTCCCCATTTGTTGACTCAGGTACAAGGCTAGACTAACCAAGGACTCCAGCATCCATCTCACCTTCAGACCATGCCAGACAGCCTACCCAGAATCCCTGGACAGCTGACTGGTGAAGGGCCTTCCAATATAAAATCAATCTGCAAAGACTAGAATAAGTCCCTACTTTTTCAAATGGAGATACCAATGTACAACCACAAGGAACACAAACAATCAGGGAAATATGACATCACCAAAGGAGCAAAATAAAGCACTTTAAATAAATCGAGATTTGCAAATTGCCTGACGAAACATTCAAAATAATTGTCTTGAATCTCAGTAGCTAGAAGATAATACAAGTAGAAAACTAAACAAAATTAGAAAAACCATACATAACCCAAATTAGAAGCCCAACAAAGAGATAGAAGCCATTGAAAATAATCAAACAAAAATTCTGGAGCTAAAAGAAAAAAATATGACTGAATTAAAGGGAATTCCCTACAGAGATTCAAAAGCAGCCTGGATTAAGCAGAAGAAAAAATTAGTGAGCTCACAGACAGGTCATTTGAAATGATTCAGACAGTGGAACAAAAAAGGAAATGACTGAAAAAGAATGAAGAAAGCCCTAAAAGAATTATGGGACATCAGTAAGTGAATCAATATGTGCATTAAAGTTGTTCCAGAAGGAGCAAAGAAAACAGGGGAAAAGTTTATTTAAAGAGATAATGACAGAAAACTTTTCAAGTCTGGAGAAAGATATAAATATCCAGGTATAGAAGGCATAAAAGTCTCCAACTAAATTCAATTCAAAGAAGACTACTCCAAGACATATTATAAACAAACTTTCAAAAATCAAAAACAAACAAACAAGCAGCAAGACAAAAGAAGCATATTGCATACTAAAGAATTCTGAAATGACTTTCAGTAGATTTCTCAGTACTAATCTTATAGGCCAGGAGAGAATGGGAAGATATATTCAGAGTGCTAAAAGAAAAAAAAAAGAAAACTGTCCACCAAGAATGCTTTACCGAGCAAAACTATATCTCAGAAATGAAGGAGAGATAAAGACTTTCTCAGGAAAGAAAGGCTGAAGTAGATCATCAACACTAGACCTGCCTTCCAAGAAATGCTAAAAAGACTTCTTCAAGCTGAAAGAAAAGGACACCAATTAGTAACATTAAAATATATGAAAGTATAAAACTCACTGTTAATAGTAAGTAGATAGTCAAATTCAGAATACTTTAGTACTATAAAGGTGGTGTGTAAATCACTTATATCTTTAGTATAAAGGTTAAAAGACAAAACTATTAAAAATAGTGATAGCTACAATAATTGTTAATGGATACATAATATAAAAAGATATAATTGTTACACCAAAATAATAAAAATGGGGGTGAAGTAAAATTGTAGAGTTTTTTTTAAGCAAAGGTATGTTGATATTAGTTTAAAATAGCCTGTTATAATTATGTCTTATGCAAGCATCAAGGTAACCACAAAGCAAAAATCTTGAGTAGATACATAAAAGATAAAAAGGAATAAATCAAAATATACCACTACAGAAAATCATCTAATCACAAAGAAGATATCAAGAGAGGAAGAAAGGTACAAAGGATTTATAAAACAACTAGAAAACAATGAACAAAATGACAGCAATCCCTTAATTATCAATAATTACCTTATCCAATGAAAGGACAAAGAATAGCTGGATGAATTTAAAAATGGCAAGGCCTCATTACATGCTACCTACAAGAGACTCATTTTAGCTTTATGAACACACATGGAGATGAAAGAATAGGTAAAGTCCACACAAAGAGAAACCAAAAGAGAACAGGAGTAGCAATACTTAACATCAGGTAAAATAAACTTGAAGTAAAAAAGTGTAAAAAGAGACAAAGAAGGTCATATTATGATAAAAAGGTCAATTCATCCAAAGAATATAACAATTATAAATATGTATGCATGCAACTTTGGAGCACCTAAACATATAAAATGAATATTAATAGATCTGAAGAGAGACATAGATTATAGAATACAAATATAATAATAGTACAGGACTTCAATACCCCACTCTCAGCAGTGGACAGATAATCCAAATAGAAAATCAATAAGGAAGTACTGAATTTGAACTATACTTAAGAACAGATAGACCTAACTGATATATATATATGTGTGTATATATATATATATATATATATTCCATTCAACACTAGCAAAATGCACATTTTTCTCAATGCACATGGGACATCCTTCAGGATAATTAATGTTAGGCCACAGAACAAGTCTTAACAAATTTAAGATGTTTGAAATGATTTTAAGTATCTTTTCCAATCACAGTGATATAAAACTAGAAGTCAATAAAGGGGATAATTTCAGAATTAAATTAAACAACATGTTCTTGAACAACCAAGGGGCCAAAGAAGAAGATAAAAGGGAAATTTTAAAATATCTTGAGACAAAGGGAAGTAGACACATGACACACAAAAACGTATGGGATGCAGCAAAAGAAATTCTAAGAGGGAAGTTAATGGCAGTTAATACCTACATCAAAAAAGAAGAAAATTCTAAAATATACAACCTAACATTGTACCTCAAGAAACTAGAAAAAAAGAACAAACTGAGCTCATGTTAACAGAAGAAAGTATAAAATAAGAGGCAGAGACTAGAAAAAAGAAAAGACCAATGAAACTAAGAGTTGTTTAATCTTTAGCTAGACTTAAAACAAAAAGACAGAAGATTCAAAGAAACAAAATCAGAAATGTAAGAGGAAACATTATACGTGATACCACAGAAATGCAAAATATTATGAGACTATTATGAAAATTATATAACAACAAATTGTATGGTCTAGAAGAAATGGATAAATTCCTAGAAATGTATAATCTACCAAGATTGAATTATAGGTGGTCCCTGGGTTATGGGTGAGATACATTCCTGACAATGTCTTTAGGTCAGATTTATATGTAACTTAGGTCCCTGATGAACAGCGCATATATGGTAATAATAATGATACTATAATGGCTCATCTGTGATAATAATAATACAGTATAATACTGTAATAATAATAATACCCCTGTACTGTAAGAATGTTACAGAAACTATTGTGCTCTTTCTTTTAATTCCTATGCTAATAGAAATGTTATGGTTATTTTGATCTTTTAATCAAATCAACAATAGCCTTTCTATTTCAATATTTAATCCACTATGCTGCTTAGTAATAATTGGTGCTTTCATTGGAGCACTGTCTTTCATATGTTTCATTATTCTCACTTTATCCTTTATAATTATTCTGATAGTCAAGTAACTGAAGCCTAACACTTTCCCAATGAATGATGGTGTCTGGCTTTTCTCCAAATGCTTAATTATGTCTACTTTCATTTCTGCTCTAATCACCTTTCTCTTCCCTGCAGGCTCACCTGAACTGGCAGTGGACTTTCACTTTGGAGGCATGGTCAAAAGTGTAAACATAGACTCACAAAATGAAAAAGTTAATATAAAAGTAATGCTGTGTGTAAGTGATCATATAAACAATGAGACTAGCCACTAGAGGAAAGATACCGCACCAACAAACCACTTATGCCATGTAGGTTTGATTACATGTGTGGCAGAAACTAGTTCCCAAATTATTAAAAATATTTAATTATAAATTATTCTTATGGGGAGGCTAGGGAGCCCATTCATAAGTATGGAACAGTGTCAGTCTGGCTGTTCATAACCCAGGGACTGCCTGTATAAAGAAATAAAAAATCTTAATACACCAATAATGAGTTATGAGATTGAATCAGTAATAGAGAGTCACCCATCAAAGAAAAGCCTAAGACCTAATAGTTCCACTGCTGAATTCCACCAAACATTTAAAGAAGTACTAATACCAATCCTTCTCAAATTCCTCTGAAAAATTGAAGAGGAGGAAATTCTTCCAAACTCTTTTTATGAAGTCAGCATTATCTTAATAACAAAACCAGACAAGGATACTACAAGAAAAGAAAACTACAGGCCAATAACCCTGATAAACATATGAAACAATCCTTAACAAATTACTAGCAAACCAAATTTGCATGCACATTAGAAGGATCATTCATCATGATCAAGTGGGATTTACTCCAGAGATGGAAGGATGGTTCAACATATGCAAAATAATAAATGTGATATACACATTAACCACATATACCACATGAAGGAAGGATTAAATTCATATTTTCATCTGAATAGATGCAGAAAAAGTATTAGACAAAATTAAACATCCTTTCATGATAAAATTCTCAACAAACTAGACAAATAAGAAACATAACTCAACATAATAGAGGCCATATATGACAAGCCCACAGCTAACATGCTTAATAGGGAAAAGTAGAAAGATTTTCCTCTAAGATCAGGAACAAGACAAGGATGCCCATTCTTGCCACATCTACTTAACATAGTACTGAGATGCCTAGCCAGAGCAATTAGGCAAGACAAATAAATGAGAAGCATCCAAATTAAGAAGGAAGAAATTAAATTGTCTTTGCTTGCAGACAACATGGTCTTATATATATAAAACCCTAAAGAATCCACCAAAAAACTGTTAGAACAAATGAATTCAGTAAAGTTCCAAGACACAAAAACAACATGCTAACATCAATAGCACTTTTATTCACTAACAAAAAACTATCTGAAAAAGAAATCAAGAAAACCATTCTATTTACTATAGCTTCAAAAAATAAAAAAATACTTAGGAATAAATTTAACTAAGGAGGTGAAAGATCTACATACTGAAAACTATAAAACATCTATGAAAGAAATTTAAGAACACAAATAAATGGAAATATATCCTGTCTTCACATATTGGAAGAGTGAATATTATTAAAATAGTCATACTACTCAAAATGATCAATAGATTCAATTCAATCCCTATCAAAATTCCAATGATATTTTTCACAGAGAAAAAAACAATCCTAAAATTCATATGGAACCATAAAAGTTCCTGAATAGTCAAAGCAATCTTGAGCAAAAAGAGCAAAGCTAGAAGCAGCACATTATTGAATTTTAAAATATACTACAAAGCCATAGTAACCAAAACAGCATGGCATTGGCATAAAAACAAACAAACAAACAAGCAAGCCCAGAAATAAATCCATACAGTTACAGTCAATTGGTTTTCTACAAAGATACCAAGAACACATAGAGGGAAAGAACACTCTTAACAATAAATGGTGATGGGAAAACTGGGTATCCACATGCAGAAAAATGAAATTAGGCCCTTACACCATACACAACCATTAACTCAAAATGGATTAAAGACTGGCACACAGGACAGATGCAGTAGCTCACACCTATAAACATAGTACTCTGGGAGGCTGAGTTGGGAGGATTGCTTGAGCTCAGGAGTTCAAGACCAACCTAAGCAAGAGCAAAACCTCATCTCTACTAAAAATAGAAAAATTAGCCAGGCATCATGGTGTGTGCCTGTAGTCCCAGCTGATTAGGAGGCTGAGGCAGGAGGGTTGCTTGACCCCAGGAGTTTCTGGTTGCAGCGAGCTATGATGACACCACTGCAATCTACCTGGGGTGACAGAGTATGACTTAAAAGACTTAAACACAAGACTCCAAACTGTAAAACTACTAGAAAAAAAGAGAAAAGCTCCATGACATTGGTCTAGTGGTCTGGGCAATGATTATTTGCATATAACAGCAAATCTATAACAACAAATACAAAAACAGACAAGTGGGATTATATCAAATTAAAAAGTTGCACAGCAAAGGAAACAACC
>VSMD01013840.1:0-53071 GCA_008750895.1 Mirza zaza
CCCTCCAAGCGGTCAGTACTAACCAGCTGAAGTTGGTGTTGACATAGAGGTTGGAGCCTTGTGGCCTTCCCGGTGATATGATGCTCCCCACTTTGGTGATAGGATGCTGGCCCATCAGCTACTTAAACCAGAAGTCTGATCTGCCACAGGAGGAAGAGGTAGGGAAGAATGTATTCCCGAAGGGTGCCCAGCACTCAAGTGGACCAAGTCAGAGGACTTGGCACCTGGACCCAGCATGCTCCTTCCTGTTGGAGCATCCGCTTGGGGCATCAGGCTCTGGTCACTGTGGCCTGCCCCACACTGTGGCTGCACAATGGGCCAACGGTAACGAGTGCAGCTGCCCCAACGGTGGGTGCCTCCAAGGCCACAGGCACAAATTGATGTCACTTTTCCACCCTCAGCTCCGCCTGGCTAGTGCCACCTGTTATCCTACCATGGAAGAGAGCTGCTGAGTCTCACAGTGAGATTAAACAGAGTTTGGTTCGTGAATCTGCTACTCACTAGTGTTGTGGCCCCAGGCATCTCATCTAATTTCTCTGAGTCACGGTATCTTCATTTTACAATGGGGCTGTTGTGAGGCTTAGACCTGACAATATTAATAAAGTTCCTAACGTACATCTTGGCAGAAAACAGGGACTCAGTCAAGGATGGGCTAAGGTTTCAGCTGTGATTGTTTAGAGGCATTTTCCTCTGTGTCTACATTTTATTTTTCCGGGTAAACAGTAAATTCCTTAAAAGCAGGACATCCCTCAGAGCACGTCCCAGAGATTGCTTCACACATAGTAAGATCTAATCAATATATTCCCTGAGTCATGGCTGATGTCATTTATTTTTAAATTGGGTCTCATTTGACTTGGATTCTGTTCCCTTTTGTCCTCTGTCTTGAATCCAGGCCTGCATCTCAGAAAATGGTGTAAAAAACAACAAATGAACACAGGGCTAGGACTTCAACATCTCTCATAGCCTGTGTATGAAGCTGATTACCTAGAGTTGTACAAAAACTCACTTGGGAGCCTTCCTAGGAAGAGCTGAGCCTGGAAGGAACTCAGGGTAGAGGGGGCTGAACAGCAAAACAGCTTCACATTCTGCACAGAGACCAGCATCCCTGGGCAAGTGACTCCCTGTGACATCTATGGGGAGACAGGCCAGGGGCACAGGTACCCTTCCTTTAACAGGGGCTTCCTAAAACATGCAGCCCATCTTCACATTGGGGCATACCAAAGAAAGTCAAGAAACTTTATTTTCTCCCAAAAGAAGGAGATGGCTTCTGGCAGCCTTCTCCATTCTGGAAATTTTGGTGTCATATCCAAGAAGATGTGTCTGCAGCTCTATCTTGGAACCTTCAAATACACGAACATATCTGTTTGGGAATTTTCAGGGAATTTTAATGGACACAGTCATGCTGGGAAAAGCAGAGGAGGTGGTGCTAACACCCATGAGAATCTAATACTGATTATTTTTTGAAAGCATAAGGGGATTGGCCCACGGAAAAATCAGCATACGGATCTGAAATGGAGTTAGAAAGAACTGGAAGAGGAACTATGAGAAATAGTAATTAAAGCTACAAGTTTGAGACCAGTCAGTCACGGGAAGGTCGGAAATGTTTTCCTCAAGGTCATGGTTCCATCAGCAGTGACTTTAATTAAGAATAATGGTGTTGGAGAACCTCTACTCTCAAACCTACGTCGTCATTCCAGGTGGGGAGACAGCTTCTTTAAGGCCATGGACGGAAAGCTGATGTGATCGTTGTCTGGCTTTCCTATTTCTCAAGTGCCAATCACGAGCAAACACCAGAAGTTGAGGAGGAAGATATGTTATTGCTCAAGGCATTTGCCCACGCAGTTTTAATACCATTCGGTGATTATTGATCACTTAATGAAGCTGTTCATGGATTTCCACTTTTCTTCCAGAGTTCTGCATTAATTTTAGACAAATAATATTCATCAAAATGCTTTTCATTCTTGCTTTGGTGATAGGTGAATATGTGAAGATTTTACATAGCTTGGGCCAAATTCCGGTAACTGGCCATGGAACAGGAATCTTCTTCTTCTTTTTTAAAAATCTTTTTGATACAATATAGAATGTTTGCTTTAATTTGCTTTGGGAGTGGTTATTAATATAACTCAACAATGTACTGATTATAATGTCAAGGCTTTCTTATTCTTACCTCCACATTTGCTCAGCATACTTCCTATAATGTGACCAATGTACCTGTGATAGATTTTAGAAATGGTCACTTTCTTCCTCCACCCCTCCCTGTATTCCTGACCTGTGCAATGTGACTTTACAGATTTGTTTGATAAGAGGTAGTTCTGCTTCCCTTCCCCTTGAGTCTGGGTGGACATTGAGATTTGCTTTGACCAGTAAAATGTGGCAGAAGTGAAGGTGTGCCAGTTCTCTTCCTTTCTCAGAAATCTGGCCAGGTATCATGTGAATGAGCCCCAGATACCCTGTTGAAGGAGGAGAGATCATGTGGAGCAGAGAGAAGCCTCTCCAGCCAGCACCAGCTAACCTGGACATATGTGTGAGTCCTGCCAAGACAAGAAGAATCAATCAGAGAGTCCAACACAAATTTCCAACCATTGAACCATTAACTTCTGGGATGGGTTGTTACGCAGCAAAAGTAACTAATACAGTACCTAAGAAGGCCTTTTCTGTTAATTTATCAAGAGCCCCTTTATGAAAAAGATGACCCTTGTAGAGTTATTATAAAAAGAGTGAAGCTTCTTCACCACCTCCAAGAAAATCATGAGGGTACCCCAACATTTGCTTGCTACTTATATAGCCAATCCCAGCCTCTTCCTCCCTGGTCTCCTGCCTCTCACTTCTCAGTCTTCCTTGTACCTAGGCATAGCCTGGGGGAATAAATTTAAGTTGGTCAAGAAGTCTTTCTCTCTCTCTGCACACACACCAAGGAAAGGCCACATGAGCACAGAGCAAGAAGATGGTCATCTGCGAGCCAGAAAAAGAGCCCTTATCAGAACCTGACCAGACTGGCACCCTGATCTTGAACTTCCAGTCCCCAGAGCTATGAGAAAATAGATTTCTGTTGTTGGCAAAGATGAAAAAAATGGGTGGCATTTTTGGACAGCTGAATCAATAACAATCACTCCTACCACCAATTGCACATTATGTGAGGAACGCATACTCCTCCCTGTGGTTTAGTCCACTGTTCATCAGTGTCTCTGTTATTCACAGCCTAAGGCCTTCCTCCATCATGCAGGTAGATATAACTCTTCTGTGGGTGAGAACTCGAGGTGTCTTGGGGTCCCTTTGGGCACATGTGCATTAGTCTGTGGTCTGAGCGGAAGATGGCTCTAAACTCCAATGGCTCTAAACTCCTGATAGCACTTGTGAATTCAAAGGTCACTGTCCACTCAGGTGCCTGAGTGATGGGGTGGGGGAAGGGCTGAAGAGCCAAGCAGGGTGGGCAAGGACCATCCTGAGCTTCCAATGAGCCTGAAATGGAGAAAAGTCTGGTCTCAACTGTGACCAGTCTAGTCTTTCCATCTCTGATGGATCAGAGTGACATGGTTTGAGGAGCTGGTCCTTCCGAGGTCCTTCCAAGGTTAGGTTAAACATGTCACCCCCACATCTAAAGACTCTATTGCAGGCCGGGCATGGTGGCTCACACCTGTAATCCTAGCACTCTGGGGGCCGAGGCAGGTGGATTATTTAAGCTCAGGAGTTCGAGACCAGCTTGAGCAAGAGCGAGCCCTAATCTCTACCAAAAATTATCTGGACAACTAAAAATATATATAGAAAAAATTAGCCAAGCATGGTGGCGCATGCCTGTAGTCCCAGCTACTCGGGATGCTGAGGCAGAAGGATTGCTTGAGCCCAGGACTTTGAGGTTGCTGTGAGCTAGGCTGACACCATGGCACTCTAGCCAGGGCAACAGAGTAAGACTCTGTCTCAAAACGAAACAAAACAAAACCAAAACAAAACAAGAGACTCTATTGCATTTGAAATCAGAATTTTTCTTTCAAGGTTGCAACTCCTTGAATTGTGACTAGGAGATATATCTTGCTCAGCTTTGGCTGCATCATGGAGAAGATCTGAATTCCTTAGATGTTCTTATCAAAGGAAGATGAAAGGAAATGGGGGAAGCAGGAAGGAAGAAGGGGTGTCTGCCTGCTATTTAATGCCACACAAAACTGAACAACAACAGTACCTAGCATTTATTGTCACCCTCTTTTTGCCAGGCAGTGTCACTGAATACTTTCCACCTACCATCTTATTTAGTTCTCAGCATAACCCTGTGCTCCAGGCACCATTAACAGCCCCATTTTGAAGATGAGGAACTTAAGGTCTAGAGAGATTAAGTCCCTTGCCTGAGGTTGTGCAGACCTCAGGTGGCAGAGTCAGGATGAAATGTCTAGTGCCTTCACTTTCTGTGGATTTGTATGACAAACCAAATGATTTAGAACAAATGTGGATTTCTGCTAATGGTAGGGGACCTACGTACAGCTAAAGGACTGTGGCTATGATCTCTTCAAAATGCAAGAGTAGTATTTTGCTGGATAACTTTCTCATTTCCCCCCTCCTCCCTCTTTTGCAAGCATTTGGAGAAAACTTTGTAAACAGGACTGAAATGGTAAAGCTAATCAAATCGAAATCGCACGCCCTCCCTCCCGGAGGACCATCCTGGTGTTTGCTAATGTGAATCCTTCCTGTTCAAAGTTTAATACCTCATCCAAGGGCTCCACAATTACATTTCCATTACTTCCCACTGCTGATCACAGTTGGATTGCGAAAGCCAATTTACGTTGTGATTTCTCCTCTGCTAGATCTTTACCGTCTATTTTTAAATTCGTCTCACAATGCAAATGGGCGCCTCATCACACAGTGTTGGCTCCACGGTCCTGCTGGAACGTTGGCCATGAGAGGGACCTTGTCCTCCAGCCACACCGTGTCCTCTGGACCAGGCATGAGGTCACTGGAGGACCTGCGTCCTTGAGCATACCTCCAGTTCCATCTCTCTCCTCTAGGGCAGTTTCTGATTAACCTTCCATTTGGGGGCATTTAGAAAACAGATTTCCTCGTGTATTCTAAAAATGAAGAAAAATGATAGTGTTACCTCTGATCTGTGGTTTGTGAACCCAGATACACCCAGAGGAAAGACAATGAATTGTCCCAGCACGACTGTGTCCATTAAAATTCGCTCCATCATAGCTCTGTGGTCTTCTCAGGGGTGACCTCTGCATTGAGCTGGAGGCCGGTTTATTAGGGTTCTGGGAGAACAAGCACATTCTCCTTTGACAAGAAGAAAGGAACATTTCAAGAACACTAACTTGGAGATGGGTGGGCAGTCTGTGCAAGCAATATTTTTGTTGGTACAGTCTTAGTTCTAATAAAAGAAGGAACCAGGGTACATAAAAGAAATTATAATTCTAGAGTGGATTTGACCAGAGAGGGCTGATATTTGATGAAGTTTTTTTTTGGTGGGAGATTTTATTACCCACCTGCCTTCCTTTCTTCTGGTTCTCTAAGGCAGCAGGCAAATAAAATACACCTATCAGCATTGCTTTCTAATCTTCTGGTGACGATTAAAGTTTTTTTTCTATAGTTTGCTTTTCAAATGTTCTTTTTTATTGATGCATAATAGATATGCATAGTTTCAGGGGACATGTGATAATTTAATCATCCATATCATTTGTAAAGATCAAATCAGTGTATTTGGGATATCCATCACCTTAAATATTTGTCTTTTCTTGATGCCAGAACCATTCTAATTCTTCTCTTCTAGCTATAAAAATGTTCTTATTTCCTCCCACCTTAATTTTCTCAAATGAATTGAATAAGTGGATTTTTATTGATATTAGAGAGATGTGACTTTATCCATCAGTGGTTGAACTGTTGTGTGTTCTGGTTAATTGCCGATGAGTACACAGTCTCCCAGGCCAAGAGATTTATCAAGATGAAGTTTGAGAAAGCAAGGGAAGAAATGCTTCAGTGCATGGACCACGAGTGCTTGTGCCTCAACTGCCAACCTCCTCGTTGCTGCTCTGTGGTTAGCTGGTCATCCTTGGCATAGAGCCCAGGTCTCCAGCAAGCCCTGCCCATCTCTAGTTCTGCTGTCTCAGCTCAGACGCTGGCTGGGCCACCAGCCGCCAAATTCAGTCACCAACTTAATTACTTTTGTTTCCCTTGAACTTGATTCTCCTGTTTCTCATCGCTGTGGCCCTACTGTGAAAAGCACAACACCTCTCCTTGCCCATCTCTTTGAAGATCAGAATGTTCAAAATTTGCAAGCAGCAAAGAAAATCTTTCTGCAATGTTGTGGGAAGAGCTCAGAGTGCCTCGTGGGGGACCTAGACCCTGCCTGTCCCTTTTAGGGTCACGAGGAGCCAGCCCCATGGAACCTGGAAAAGTTCCCTCTTTCCATTTATTGGGAGAGGATGGCCTAATCCTGATGAAACTGGAAGGGATTTAGGGTTAGAAACTGCTCATGGTTTAAGTGTTTATTTCTAGAATGTTCTTTATCATTAAGGAACAGCTTCTTTTTGAGCAGCTGATGCCTCATGGCTTGTCTAACAAAACAGGTTATTTCATTTACAGGTGAAGGGATGGTGGAGGCTGTAAATGGGTGTTAATGCAACCAGAGGGGCCACTCTGTGAAGAGTATGAAGGTGACCAGATGACCAGATCTGGGACACCAGGAGTCACCTGTCTACCCCTGCATCCTCAGCCTTGTGCTACACAGGCAGACACAACAGAAGAATTCAAAGCCATCACTTCCCGGGCACATCTATTCTGGAGTGAAACGTGTGGTTAAGGAGCAAGAGCTCTCAAGCCCCCGATGCCTACTAAGTGCCAGGCTGTCTACTAAACATGTGACTTGTGCGATCTTTTTTGGCCTCGGCAAGAACCATGCGAGAGAGTTAGCTGCTTGTGCCAAGGCAACCTGTGCGGTTGGCCCAGGGTATGCAAGTGGGAAGTTCAGGAGCTGGGGTTAAAATCAGGCTAGTCTGATTTCAGAGCTCAAGATCTTAAACACATTGCCACACACATTGGGCAAGGCCTGGTGCCCAACTCTCCGTTTGAAGTGGAAGTTTGCTTGATGCAAGTTAATACCACACTCCTTTAAATGAGAGGCGGGAAATTACACATGTCTATAGAATGTAAAGCATGATCCATCCATTTAAAAACAATACTATACAGTTTAGTGTATTGTTTTTCAGACTTTTTTGATAATACCTCATAGGAAGAAATACATTTTTCATTGTGACTCAGTGGACACACTCACGTGTGTGTGTGTGTGTGTGTGTGTGTAGGTTTATGTGTGCTGACCCAAACCAAAAGTTTCATGGAACAGTTCTTTCTTCCTTGTCATGTACTCTGCCCTGAAAGATTTTCTGTTCATCTTTCTCTATTTCATTTTTAAACTGCTAGCTAAATTTATTTTATTAAATTTGTTTCATATCACAGTCTATTGGTTGTGACCCTTAATCATAGACACTGGGTAATGGGGGCCATGTCTCTGGGACAGACTGAATCGGGAGCCCAGATCGACTTAGCTGTGTGACCATGGGGCAATGCCTTAACCCCTGTGCCTCAGTTTCCTCATCTGTAATATGGGCATAATAAAATTAATACCAACTCGAAGAGTCATTATATCAGGGAGGTAAAGCAATGCATATGAAGTGCTTGAACCAAAGACTGGCAAAAGTAAAGACCTTATTAATGTTAGTTATTATTTCCTTATCGTTACAAATGGATTTTCAACAGTGTATTTATTTTGTTAGGTGGGGCACCCACATCTAAAAAATTAAGGCCACGTGCATCTGCGGGAAGGAAACCTTTAGGCCTGTGGATGAGTTAGAGGCCTGGGCAACCTTCATGTAAAAACTCTACTTTTCTAGCACTTAGGGGCAGATATGGCTGATACGAGGCAGGCAACAGAAAAACTAAAATTCCAAGTTTAAATTATGTTCAAAATGCAGACATGAGCCCATCGAGGGGAGGTTAAATTATACTCAGTCTAAAGTCTGTGCAAAGGAGTTGGGGAAGCATGTAACACATTGTAGAAGAATTTCCGTCCAGATAGTAAATGAAACCGGCGTGTAGGCACAGTCAGGGGCGAATTCTATTTTCCGAAACCCTGATCTGTGTGGCGGTGTCTTCCTCACGACGCCTGTGGGAAACGAAAAGTCGCTTCTTGGAAACGTCTCTGATTATTTACAATTTTTTACAGCAGGAGGTGCTGGGGTGAGGAACATTAGGACACGGAGAGGCTAAACCAGCCCTTGGGGCAGGTTTTTCCTTTTAATAAGAGGGAGGGAGTTTCCCTGGGTAAAGCCCTGAGGAAGGTGAGAACGCTACATAAAATAACCACAATGGTCTGGGGCGGGGGTACTCAAACTTTTTAAGCAGGGGCCCGGTCCACTGTCCCTTGGACCGTTGGAGGGCCGTTGGAGAGTGTGGCGCACATTCCACACATGCACACTGTGGGCCCGGGACGAGTCCGCTGCTAAGCAGGACAGGCAGCAGCAGCAAAAAATACCAGGCGAGCTGGATAAATGTCCTCGGCGGGCCGCGTGTGATCCCTGGGCTGTAGTTTGAGGACCCCTGTTCTGGGGCTTAAAAAAGAAAAAAAAAGAAATACTTTCTTTAGGGCCTAAATCATCTCTTTGAGGTGGGTATTGTTTTATTATGCCCATTTTATAGATGAGGAAACTGAGGCAACGAGGGGTTAAGAAATTTTCCTTAGGCATGATCTTAGGCATTTACCCTCTGGAATTTTTCCTGGTTTTGATGTGATATGATACAGTCTGTGCCTTGCGCTTAAGATGTAGAAAAACATTAGAGATAGGTTCTAGGGGGAAGGACCCCACAGGAAGACCTGGAATCTGCGGGGAGAGAGCGGTGCTGTGACTGGCCGCTGTGCTTTGGAGGCCGTTTGCTCTCAGAGAGTGGGGTTTATTTTATCCTTAACCCAGGGCCGCATCTAGCCCTTCCTTTGTGCCCTTTTTTGTGGCACTGCCTGGAGGGGAAAGGCTAGGACGCTGCCAAGAGGGATGAACAAACCTGATGTCATTTGTTCTCGGCTGGCTCCATGGCCTTCGCTCTGCCTTTTCTTAGGAGCTCAGTGTGTTGGAAACAAAGCAAAATTAGAGTGATATTAAAATAGATGACTCCATGAAAATGGATTCACCCTGTGAACCCAAATCACAATTGGCTTCAGTTCGAAAGAGGCAAAGTGGCTGGCTATTTTGGAAGACCAAAGTGGCAGGTTCTAGGCCAATAACCTGACCTTAAGGGACCCAGACAGGCCCAGGCTTGGCTGCATTTGCAAGTATTTGGGTCTGGTTTACTTTCCAGCCTCAGCTTTGTCCGATGCAGAACAAAACACTTGGAGGAGACTTGTGAGGTCCCTCCTGGTTCTCCACTGACATTCACGGTCACCAGAGTGGGAACCTCCCCTCACGGTGCCTCAACCAGGCCTCTCCAGAGACTGCCTTCCCTAGCTGTGGGCTTCATTACCAACCACTGGAGTCCCCAGCTCCCTGTGCCATTTGTCTAGATGTTGGCAGTGGCCTGTCTGGGTTTTCCTCTGTGCTTTTCTGTGGTTTCCATGACACAAGGACTTGATGTGAGTTAAATACAATGAAACAAAGACGATTCTTGGGTAACCATGACAGTCCATAAAACCTGCTGTCTGGAGTGATGGGATGACAGAATACTAAATTTTAGAGGCTATAATTTATATGGTTGCATTTCCACGCCAGAATTACAACAATAAAAACAAAATGGCGACACTATTGACTCACTACCAAAAGATATTTTCTCACTTGTGGTTTTTTTTTTTTTGCTACCAGTCTACCACCCACAACGGAGGTAAGTGCCAGATACTTACTACTCCCGTGTCCCTTACAACTTGGAGTTGGCTGTAGTTTCCAATCCTGAGGGGAGGTCAGCAGATGAAGCGGGTAGAGGGAAAGTGAGAGAAGAGCCTCTTCCTGCTCCACTCATCCTGCCTTTGGGCCTGGTTGAGGCAAGACACGAGGTGTAGAGCCTTCCTGCCTCCACGAGGGCAAGATTAAGAGAAGAAACAAAGGGAAATGGGTCCACCACAGTCCTGAGGCTCTGGAGCTGCTGACCTAGACAGGTCACCTTTGGACTTCCCGTAGGTGACATTTATCAACAATCCCCCCAGTATTCACGTCATTTTAGCCAGACATTCTCCCACTTGTAATTTCGATCTTCCTAATTAATAACCTGTAGTAAACTTAGGAAGGAACTACTCTATGCCGGGCATGGTGCTAAGGGCTCCCTGTTATATCATTCTGATTATACAACAACCCCAGAAAGCACATTGACCACTAGTCCTGTTTTGCAGATAAAGACATCACAGCCTAGAGCTGGGAAGTAGTAGCAACTGGCCTTTGAACACGTGGCTGGCCAGGGTCGAGGTGGGATTTGAGCCTGTGCTTTGGAAACCCTCGCTCTGTGCCCGGGGCATGGGTGGGCTCTGAAGAGGCCCAGAAAAGGCTCTGTCTCTGCCTTCACTCCTCCTCCCCAGTGGCTGCATACCCTAGGGGTGAGTTCACCCCTAGAAGCTCCTCCCGGACCCTCTTTGGGAGGCTGTGCACCTGTGTGTGGTTAAATCATGCTGCTGCCCCAGGAGGAATAAAACACAAGTCCACGAGAAAACCTGCACACGAATGTCCACAGCGGCATTACTCACAACAGCCAGAAGGTGGAAACAACCCAAATGTACGTGAGTGGATAAGCAAAATGTGTTCTCTCCATATGGAATGTTATCCGGCCATAAAAGGAATGGAGCACGAATGCACGCTACAATGCAGATGAACCTTGAAAACACCCAGTGAAAGAAGCCAGACTCAAAAGGCAGTATATGGCAGGATCCATTCCAAATGAGGGTATCAATTGAGACAGAGAGTAAGTCAGCAGTTGCTTAGGGCAGGGGTGGGCAGGTGACAGCGAGGAGTACAGGGTTCCTTTCAGAGGTGATAAAAATGTTCTAAAATTGACATCGGTGATGGTTGCACATATCTATGGGAATACCAAAACCGCTGAATTGTACACTCTAAATGGGTGAATTGTATGGTACGTGAATTATATCTCGGTAAGGATGTTTTAAGAAATCACAGCGCTAGGCCAGGCGCGGTGGCTCAAGCCTGTAATCCTAGCTCTCTGGGAGGCTGAGGTGGGCGGATCGTTTGAGCTCAGGAGTTCGAGACCAGCCTGAGCAAGAGCGAGACCCCATCTCTACTATAAATAGAAAGAAATTAATTGGCCAGCTAATATATATAGAAAAAAATTAGCCGGGCATGGTAGCACATGCCTGTAGTCCCAGCTACTTGGGAGGCTGAGGTAGGAGGATCTCTTGAGCCCAGGAGTTTGAGGTTGCTGTGAGGTAGGCTGACGCCATGGCACTCACTCTAGTCTGGGCAATAAAGTGAGACTCTGTCTCAAAAAAAAAAAAAAAAAAAAAGAAATCACAGCGCTGCCTAGGAGGGCAGCCCTTAGCCAGTCACTCAGCACAGGTGGACTCCAGCTCAGGCAGCCGTGAGCGGGGGAGGAGGTTGGGAAAAGCCGAGCAGGAGACACCAGAGAGGAGAGGGAGGGATGGGAGAGGATGAGTCCCTTTCCTGCTTCCACTCCCTTGAGAAAGGTGAGTCCCCTCTATGCAGTAATTATGCACCAGTACAGACAAGAGCAAGTTCTGCTCCAAGGGGAAGGAATACTGTCTCAGCTAGCTGCAGCTTAGATCACAAACTTTGGAGAAATCAAATATTTCCATTTTGTAGAAAAGAACAATCACCCAGGAAATACCTACTCAGATCTTTGTTCCGAGTTCTTTCAAAAAGTTTGATTTTTCCTGAAACATCTACTAAACATCCTATACGACACATGGAAGCGTCACTGGTTACCCTTGACTTATATTTTTAAAAATACAGTTTGGTTTGAGCATCTTCTCAGAAGTCATAATTTCAAGGGTGCATTTTTATAACAGATTTGCCTGCCTTGTTATTTTTTTCCTGTGGAATCTATTTTAAAGTTACCATCTTATGAATTTTTCTCCAAAAATTCCTATGAATTCCTATGTGGTTTTTAGTAAGAGAGGTGCCCAAATACCTCTGTCTGTTAAATCACAGATTCCTCACCCCTATGATTGCACCAAGAGCTGCAGACAAATTTATCCCAGGCATTTGTAAGAAGCAGTTAATTCCACAGCTATAATTCTCAGCTAAAGTCCTAGAAGAAGTTGGAAATGGAGGATTTACTAGGAGCAAAAGGAAGACTTTGCTGGATCAAACTGTGCCTTATTCCATTGGAACAGAGACTTCTTCAGAGGTAGCTGGGCAGTGTTGGAGCTGGTTGTTGGAACTTTATCCCCAAAACTGAAACAAAACCTCTAAAAATAAGTTTATCTGATAGTGAACATGATTTTGGTTATAGTTATAATTAAACTCCTGTTCTAAGAAAATAAGCAGGAATTAAGTGTTGATTATTTTTCACCTGGGTGATTATTCTGGCAGAAATGCATGTTAGTACAATAAAATAGCCTTCATCTTACATGCTGAACTTATCGGCGAGGTCATAGAAGGTCGGATCTGCAAAAATAGGCAGGGGCTTTATTTCCTTAAGGGCCTCTGAAAACTCTTGACTCTTACTCATTTACTCATCCTGTGGTCCTTTCTCAGTGTTCTCCCTGGGCAGGAAGCACTTTTTGCAGAGGGAAATGTCCCCAAATTCCCCAGTGTCCTGGTCTGGGAGACAGTGATAGACTGAATAACGTCCTCCCAAAGATGTCCACTTCCTAATCACTGGGACCCGTGAATGTGTTGCCGAGGACTTGCAGAGGTGGCGAAGTTAAAAGAGTCCTTATAAAGGGGAGACAGGAGGGTTAGGAAAAGACAAAGGTGATGTCATGACAGAAGCAGACAGAGAGAGATGGGAAGATGCCACCCTGCCCGCTGTGAAGATGAAGGACCAGACCAGGGCCAAGGGACACAGGCCACCTCTAGAAGCTGGAAAAGGCAGGGAAGCAGGTTCCTCCTGAGAAACGTCACAGGGCGCTAGGACAGGCCAACCCACTGTCTCCTGCTAACCACAGAATTTCTACAAGGGAAGGAATTTATGTTAGTTTTCCAAGGCTGCTATAACAAACTATCACAAATTTAGTGGCTTAAAACAATACAAATTTAGATGATTTGTAGCCATCCCCGTGGAAAAGAGCATTTTAATCATCACATGAGACCGGGCTAAATGAGACCTGCTGGGAAACAAATCGATGGAGGGGAAGAGGTGTCCGCAGCAGGTAAGGAGGCGCCTCAGCACTGCGGCAATAAACACAGCGAGTGTGGACGCCACAGTCTCCCGCCCAGGGCCAGGGGCAGCTTCGCCTCTGCGCGTGCGCACTCAGAACCTCCACTTCTGCCTCGTTTTACCCGCCAGTCTCGGCCGGGCGTTCAGCTTATCAGACCTGGGATGGATTTTGAAGACCTTTTGAAGATGGTTAAGTTTCAAATAGTCGACCTTCTCAGCTCTTTGCTGTCAAAGCAAAATGGAGCTGGTTTAACTCCAAGCTTTTGATAACGACATTGAAAATTACGTTTTTCTCTCCAGGGCCAGCAATGTGGCGGGGAGTGAAAAATCCACCCTTCACCTTGTCAGAGACTGTTCTACCCCACCGGCCACAGAACAGCAGAGGAGGCCATGAAGCTTAATTTCCCATTTTGGTGTCTGCCTTTGGGGACAGTCCCAGCTGGAAATCTGTGACCTCAGTTCCATACTTCCCATAACACAGTGTCCGAGTGACCTCGAAAAGTATGGAGTAGAACAAGACATCATTGCCCCGTAGAAATAAGTCCGTGGTACTGCTGGGGCCGGAGCGGGGCAGGAGATGCATGGGTTATAGTGAGTCTGCCAGAACCGTAATTGCAACCTTTGTCACAATTCCTGCCACTGTAATAGGATTAAGAGTCTCTTCTTAAGACAGCGGTGGGCAGTACTGTGTTTCCCTGAAAATAAGCCAGGGTCTTATATTTATTTTTCCTCAAGAAGACACCCTAGGGCTTATTTTCAGGGGATGTATTATTTAAGTACGGTACAATAATCTACATTTATTCAAATATAGTTAAGTCGTCGTCTTCTGGAACATCATCATAACTCTCCAAACTCCGAATTCCATCCTGAATTTCTTGCGACTCTATTTCCTTTATAACCATTGGCCCCGATCTCTCATGTCGAGCACTAGAGCTCTCGTGGGGCAGATGAGAAGGGCTGCTCGTCTTCTTTACCGCTCCGAGACGAAATGCACGGGTTGTGCAGATGCGCTGCGTAGCCACGCCCGTCACTAGGGCTTATTTTTGGGGTAGGGCTTATATTGCGCCAATGCTTAGAAATCCTGCTGGGGCTTATTTTATGAGTAGGTCTTATTTTCAGGTATTTCATCTGGGGAACTTGCTTTTCAAGGTGATTTTGTAGCAGACTTCACCACCGTGGCTGATGATTCTGCCTTCGAGATGGCAGGAAAGGACCCAGGCCCCTCCCGTGTTGCCCACGGTGGACCGCAGGCCAGAAGGTTGGGCAACGAGGAAGTGGTATCCTATTTGCTTCAAATTAAAACGAACAGATGGTATCGCTTTCCACGTGAGGAAATAACAATATTTTACCTACATCTATTTCCTTCATGGCATGGTTCCATCTGTGCTGGGCTCACCTTTGGCTCTGTCCTTGTCATCTAACTCTTGACTTCCAGAAGGCCAGGGACAGAGAGGATGGAGGGGAGTCATTTGAGGGTAAAACCCTTGCTAATGTTGTCAGCCCTTTGCTTCTTTCCAAGTCTCCCTCTTTGAATTTTATTTCTGAGCTCAAAATCTGTCTGAACAAAAATGCGCTGCCCACAATGAAAAGAAAAAAAAAACGGGCAAAGGATTTGAATAGATATTTCTCTAAAGGAGATACAAAATTCCCCGTGAGCACCTGAAAAGATGCACCATTAGTCACTAGGGAAATGCAAATCAAAACCACTTTCAAACCCGCAAGGATGATGCTAATCAAAAAGACAGATAATAACAAGTGTTGGCAAAGATGTGGGGAAATTGGAACATTCATTCATTATTTGTAGGATTGTAAAATGGTGCAGCTGCTGTGGAAAACAGGTTGGCAGCAAATCAAATGTTAAACATAGAGTTACCCCGTGATCCAGCAGTTCCACACCTAGGTGTAGAATTCCCAGAATTGAAAATCTATGTCCACAGAAACACTACCACATGAATATTCACAGCAGTATTATTCATGACAGCTAAAAGTGGAAACTACTAAATGCCCATCAATTGATGAATGCATAAATATAATGTGGTATAGTGGAATATTATTTAGCTATAAAAAGGAATGATCATGGATCAACCTTGAAAACATTACACTACATAAAAGGAACTAGACACAAGAGGCCATATATTGTACAATTCCATTTATATGAAATATCCAGAACAGGAAAGCCAGAGAGACAGAAAGTAGATTAGCGATTGGCAGGACAGGAGGAGGCAGGAGTGACTGCTAATAGATACAGAATCTCTTCTTGGGGCAATGGAAATGTTTTGGAATTAGGTTGTGGTGAAGGTTGCACAACTTTGTAACATACTAAAAAAACCACTGAATTGCACAGTTTAAAAGTGTGAATGTTATGGTATGTAAAGTTAATTTCAATTAAAAAAATGAGAAAAATATGACCTGTAGGGAGTGATACTGGGGTTGCCAGGGGGTCCTATCTTCTGCTTGAATTTTAAAATTGTATTATTTTAATAAAGACGATGATGACAAAAGGAAAAAAAAATCATGCTGTGCCAATCTTGGATGTCACCTCCTTCCCCTTTGGCAGTTGGTGGCGAATATCACCTCCTAAGCACTGGGGCAAGGGTCTCTTGCTAACTTTTGTGCCCTGAATCTTACCTGCTTGTTCTCTGAGACTGTCTTGCTGGCCATGAGCCCTGCTGGGGGCCTCAGTCACCGCTGTATTCTCTTGTTGTTGGATGAATTGTGTCTCCAAAAAGATGTCCAAGTCCTAACCCCCAGTATCTGTGAATGTGACTTCATTTGGAAATAAGGACTTTGCAGACATAATCAAATTAAGATGAGGTCATACTAGATTAAGATGGGCTCCAATCCAATGACCCCTGGTGTCCTTATAGGAAGAGGCAAATCTGGACACAGAGACATGTGCACAGGGAAGATGATGTGAAGACACACAGGGAGAAGGCCGTGCACTGACAGAGGCGGAGATTGGAGTGATGTGTCCACAAACCAAGAATTGTCATCGGCCCCCAGAAGCTGGAAGAGGCAGGGACATCTCACCCCACTTCACCTCAGACCCCAGAGAGAACAGGGCCCTGCCAAACCCGTGATCACAAACTTCTTGCCTCCAGACCTGCAAGTGGGTTTCTGCTGTCTTGAGTCACCCGCTTTGTGATAATTTGTCACAGCAGCCCTGGGAAACTATTAATAATATGCCCCCCACCCCCTAGAGTGGGATCTGGCTCACGGGGGCCACAGTGTGTTTGCTGAGTGAATGAATTTTCTGCTTCTGCAAGAGCTGAGATGGCTGGGATGGCAAGAAAGCCCCATGTTAGTCCCTGCTTTCGTGAGTGAGGAATCCAGAGAAAGACGACGCCGTCTGCTCCAAGTAGGTAGCACACTGGGGGACTTAGAAGTCACTGCAGCTCTTTTGACTCTGAGTTAATCAAAGAAGACAGAAAAGAAAAATGAGTTTCATTGAGAGTCTACTATGAATCGGGCACTGTGTACGTGTTCTGATTTAATTCTCTCAACAGCCCTACGTGATGAGTCTTCGTATCCGCATTTCCGCGAATTAGGCGATTGACACGAAAACAGAGATTAGGTCCTGTGTCCAGGGTCACTTAGTAAATGGCAAAGCCTGAATTCCATGCCAGCTCTTTGTGATGCCAAGGTCTTTCTTCCCCCTATCTTGCTAAGGGGATCTATTGACCAGACAGCATGCAAACTTCAGGAGGTCCTTTCAAGTTTATTTGGCAAATGCTCAGGATCTACTAACCTTGCAAATGCAAGTCATGAATGAAAAATTCAGTATCCACATTTCTTACTCATTGACCATAATACTTTTGATCTAAATTCACAAATATAAAATTTTTCCATGATCAATAGAAGATAGATAATATTTTAATATGTACAGTGTGGTTTTTGCCCTTTTGAAAGAAATAAATTGATAAGATGAATAATACAAGCAATCAATGAAACATGAATAGCTAAACCTTAAACTTGACTTAGGGGTTTTTGTATTCAGTTCTTTCAGGTGAAATGGCAGACAAACATTTCTGTAAAGACGTATAAGATATTTAAAGATTATATTGTTTTCTTATTTGGGGAGTGGTAAGTGGAAATCACTTTTAATAGGATATATAAGAATGTTTTCTTTCTCAGCATCATTTCTTTTAAAATGTTTTGAAACAATTTAGAAAGATTATTTTCCAATTTCCTCCTCCATTTTCTCAGGAAATTGTTATGAGGCTTGGCTTATTTTGAAGTTGTCAACCTGTCTGTCCAGTTGGGGACCCTGCTTTTAACATCTGATAAACCACACTTACCCCACATGTCTGGAACATTGAGCGTAGTTCAACTGATGTTATCTAATCTTTAGGGAAAATTATTTTATTAGAACAATTACTGATTTGGTTGGGGATGATTTACTCCATTTTCCCACAGCCTTGAGAAATATGAACAGAAAAGTATATGCCATAATTAAATCAGTGCATTAAAAAGAAATGCAATGGTTTAGTACTGGAATGAGTTTCTCAAATCTAAAAATCTTGTTTGTATTTTCTGAAGGTCAAAGACTGTGGGAGATGGAAGTTTCTCTGCATTTGAGAACACAGTCATGTGCTGCATAACCACGTTTCAGTCATGTGAGATTATAATACCATTGTATTTGGTTATAACTGTATTATACAGTTGCCTATAGTATTCAGTACAGTAACATGCTGACAGGTTTTGCAGCCTAGCAACAATAAGCTACACCATAGAACCTAGGTGTGTAGCGGGCTGTACCACCTAGGTTTGTACAAGTGCACTGTATGATGTTTGCCCAACCACAAAATCTCTTAACAACAAATGCATTTCTCCGAACATCTCCCTGTCCTTAAGTGATGCATGACTGTGTACCCATCAGATTCAGCATGCTTTTGTGCTGAGAGCGAGAGCCCCGTGACAGAACTGGTTGTGTCCTGGGGCCTCCTTTCTGGCTGACAAGTAGGTGGGGCAGCTTCAGTTCACCCCAGACCCCGCATATCCTCGAGGCCAATCAGGAACCACGCCTGCCTCCTCAGCGCCCGCACCTCTTCCAGGTATCGGCAGGGTCTGGGACCCCACCAGATGTCCAGGGTTTGGGTAGGGGGTGAGCATGCCCTGGAGAGATGTGCAGAGGGTGTTGGCAGGGGCCACCTCATGGGATGCTGTTAGCCATTTAGGGACAAATTGTGACTATCTTTTCTGGAAAAAAATATTTCCTTTGCAGAATTCAAGGTAGCCACACATTTTGCTATATAATAAGATTAGCATGACTTGCTTGAATTCTTCCACGGACTGAGTAATAAACAGCAACCTGCTAGTGAGATAACCTCTGAATGCATTTAACAGAGTGTCTGCTGAGATCTGTGGAGTTCACCCTATTGCAGGGCACGGGAGCAAGATGTTAGAAGTGTTAATCATAACGTTGGCACGACCTGGGATGGGGCAAAGGCTATCAAGTCAGCTTTACCATAGTATTCTGAAGATGGAGCTAAAGGGGCACAATCCGCCTTAGATAAAAGCCACCAGCAAGAATAACAACTAAAGGTTAGATAGACTGCCGAAAACTTGAATGGAAAATCTTAGTAAGCATTTCGCCACCTCGTTTTAGAGACACATGGAAACACATGAATCATTCATTTGATGAGATTATGCCAGACCCCGAGTGCACTTTAAGAAGAGACAGCAGCTAATCCATTAATAATGCAATTGACTTTTCCTTGTGTTAAAAATCAAATTTAATAACACTGTCCTGCTTTGTGCCCCAGAGATCTGAGATATTAGAACAGAAAGATTAGTTTTCAAGGGCTGAGAGTTTCCATTCTCCAAAATCTCAAGTTGGCTGATGCTGGAGGTGTGAGTGCGCAGAGAGAGAAGCCACTGACTCCTGGGATAAAAGAGCCGGACGCACAGCAGCGATGGCTCTACAAGACCTCGAGCCTCTGCCTCCTCTTGGGCTGGCTCTCCCAGATGGTCTTGACTTCTCTCTCTCTGTCACTTCTCTGTCAATCTCTCTCTTTTTAAAAGATAATATTATTCTTAAAAAGGAAATTTGCTATAATTTTTTTCTGACTATAAAAAGAATGCAAGCTCCTTTGGAAAATTCAAGCAATACAGAAAAAAAATGTAAAAAGTGAAAATCTTGGTATATCTGGGATTTGGCATATTCCTTTAACTCTATTTCCTCTCCCTGTGGGGACCTGGCTCTATGGCTACCCCCGCCTCTCTTATAGTTAGGTAGGCTGTGAGGATGGTACGAGAGCTGCTTCCAGATCTGACTCATTCAAAGCATTCCTTGTGATACTGCATAGTCTTGCTCTCTGCCCTTGTCAGACTGGAATGGAGCAGTCCTCCAAAGTGACCTTGGGGTCCACACATTGGAGATGGCAAAGCACAAAATTGCAGAAGCCTAAATTCACTGTGCAGCCAGCCAACCCTGATACTGGACTTTACAGGAGTGAGAAATAAGCTTCCCTTGCATGGGATCGTTACGTATCTGGGTTTATTCCTCAATGCAGCACAGCCTGTCCTGCCTGACTAGTGCAGTATCTCATCATCAGCGATAAAAATGCAATATTTTAGTGAATGTAGGTCCAGAGCTCTTTAGGAATAACAACTATGTGCCGGCGCGCGCACACACACCCACACACACACCCACACCCACCCCTAAACAATTTTTATCAAATGGGACCATACTATACGTGATACCCTTTTCACTTAACTATATCTATAACTAAATCTTTCCATATATTGTGTTCATATCGCCTGTATAAAGAGTTTTCCATTCAATGCTATTCCATTGAATACTTATATTGCAATTAAATATATTAATTTTTTATTGATGAAAATTTAGTTAATTTTAGATTTTTCATTATTATAAACAACCTTGGGATTAATAACATTGCATATATCTCTTTGTGCACTTGTTCAGTTGTAGCTCTAGGATAAAATGCCGGAAGGGGAATTGTAAGAGCAAGGTTGGATCCATATTGCTAAGCTGCTCTCCAAAAACGTTATGACAATCCACTTGTCAACTAATAGTTGATGCAAAGTATCGGTTTTTACCACCCTCATCCACCTATTGTCAAGCTTTAGGATCTTGGCCCATTTAATAGGCCCGTATGAATAAGAGCTCACAGCAGTGATTTCATTGATAGTTTTCTATTACTTTTGATATTGACTTTCTTTCCACATGTCTATTGACTATTGATCATTTGTGATTTCTCTTTTGTGAGTGATTTTTTGGTATCTTTTGCCAATTTTTCTATTGGGAGTGTGATACTGTGATTTATAATAAGAAGTATATGCTGTATTTGGCCTTTGTCTCTGGTTGCTGACATAGAGCTCCTTAAACTCTGCTAATTTCCTGAGCAATGCGTGGGCTAGGTGCATTTTTTGTTCTAATATTTGGTCTTTAACTCCAGTTCCTGGCACAGAGCTCCTAATCCTTGGGATTTCCTGGATAACAGGAGCACTTTTTGCTCTAACGAGGCGACTCTTGGTGGACACCTGGGCGGGGGCTGGTCACCGGAGAAGATTGAACCAGGATTAGAAGCTCACAAGTTGAGCCCCACCCCTCCCCCCCTCCCCACGGAGAGGGGCTGGAGACTGAGTTAATAATCAACCATGCCTACGTGCCTGTGTTAGAAAGCCGCCATAAAAAGCCTGAACTACAGGGGCTTCCGGCTGACGCATAAGAGCAGGCCCACGAGCCAGGAGGGGGGTGCACCCCACGGGACAGGAGCCCCCCATTTGCGATTCTCCTGGGCTTTGTCGTGTGTACATCCTTGTCTGGCTGTTCATCTGCACCCTTTATGATATTCTTTATAATAAATGGTAAACTTCAGTGTTCTCCTGAGTCCTCTGAGCCATTCTAGCGAATTTCCAAAGCCGACGAGGGGGCCGGGGCACTTATAGCCAGTCGGGCAGAGGCCTGGGAGGGCGGCAGGGACTTGTAATTGACACCTGAAGTGGGGGCCGTCTGTCTTGTGGGACTCAGGCCCTAACTTGTGGGGACTGACGTTAACTCCAGGAGGGCAGTGTCGGAACTGCACTGAGTGGTAGGACACCCGGCTGCTGCTGGAGGGCGTGGGAGAACCTGCACATCTGGTGTCGGAAGTGCTCTGTAGGAGAGTGTAAAGACACAGCGATCTTCCAGAGGGAGTCTGTCTGGTTCATCCTCATTTGCAAGAGCTTGTCCTCTCCATATATATATATATATTGCCAGTGGAATGTGTTTGTAAAATTAACATAACCACCAAGGACCAAAGTTAAAATGATCTTTGAAGAGCTTAGGGGAGCATCTTCTTAACCTTAGACACATCAGAGAGCAACACATTCTGCAGCAGTTTCCTGGTTAATATAGCAACTCACAGCTAGGGAAGACAGAGAGGTGATTTGCAACCAGAGGGGAGACGTGGGGAAACTGGACAAGAGACACAACATTGGCGAAGCATTTTGCAAACGTAAAGGCATCCCACGAGGATAAGTCGCAACACTGCCGACTTGGCGAGATGCTCAAATGGCGGAGCTGTTGATGTCGCCCGGGTGGAGAGCAGGGGCTAGTCTCATACATGGGAATTGCTGAGCTACTGCAGGAACTCGGCCTATTTGGGGTCTCCCCAACCCCGAGAAACTAGAAGCAATGTAAAATTAGTTTATGAATTATAAGTAAAAATGCTTTGGCCACAGCAAACTTTCTGATAAAACCACATCAAGGCCTGTCACTCTAACTCTAGCATGTGAGGAATCCTCTGGGCTAGGATGACTCCCTCAGGCCCTGCACCTGCAGCAATGCTCAGGAGTCACAGCCTGGTGCTCCTCTCAGAGCTGAGAGCGTAGAGCGGGGCAAGGCATTACTGAGTCCTAGGAGTCTATATTTCCTAGCAAGTGGTTAGCTGCAAAAAGAAATAGGTGTCCATCTAACCTGGCACTGGAGATGGGAATTTAACTAAGGGCTCATCTTACTCTGTCATTCAGACACTGGTGTAACCATTGGAGAGGTGCTGGCCCCCTGCAGTGCGATCACCGGACCTTGTGGGCACAAGTGCCCCAGGTGGCAGGGCTAAGCCTCCAGAGGGGACTTCTGGGGACTCGGTGCTCCAGGGAGATCATCTAATCCAATCCACTTTGCCTTGGACAAGGTGGTCTATAACATGGTCCCCAACCTTTTGGGCACCAGAAACCGGTTTCATGGAAGACAGTTTTTCCAGGGACCGGGGACAGGGGATGGTTTCCGGATGATTCAAGCACATGACTTTTATTGTGCACTTTATTTCTATTATTACTGTATTGCAATATAAAATGAAATAGTTATACAAATCACCATGATGCAGAATCAGTGGGACCCCTGAGCTTGTTTTCCTGCAACTAGAAGGTCCCATCTGGGCGTGATGGGAGATGGTGACTGACCCTACAGGAGGCAGAGCCCAGGCGGTGATGCGAGTGACGGGGAGCGGCTGTAAGTACAGATAAAGTTTTACTCGCTTGCCTGTCACTCACCTCCTGCTGTGTGGCCTGCTTCCTAACGGGCCTGGATCTGGGGTTGGGGACCGCAGGTCTAAAAACAGCGCTGGTGGAGCACACAGAACCCTTTGACTATGTCAGGTGAGTAGGATGGAGGCCCAGACCCGGGGGATCTTACAGTTTTCTGCAGCTGTTCCCCTTTGGGAGGCTGATAAAAGCTTCGAGCCCTTGACTTTAGCCTTGACTGTATGTAAACAAACAGGAGGGCAGCCACTGTTTCAGGGTATTTCAGGTGTCTCCCAGAGGCCAGGTGACTACCCCTGTGTGTGGTGGGGGAGGCAGTCATGAGACTCCAACAGGAGCAAAAGCTGCACCTTCTGAAGCAGAGAGTGGGGAGGTGGGTGCCTTGGTGACCATGGGCTCTGCTCCCTGAACATCCACCTCCAGCCCCCATCTTCAGCTTCCTCATTTGAGGTGGCCACAGGAAAATGTGGTGGCCATGCTGGCTTTTGGAGAGGACCGAGCTCGGGGCAGAGGCCGAGTGCAGAGCTGGCTTCTCCACCCGGCCCTGCAGTCCTGGCGCGTCTTGGATTATCCAGAGCTGGGGAGCCCAGTGCCAGCCTTCTCTGGAACACCTTTAATGGCCCTCGGCTCCATGGTGGGTGCTGTGGTCTGAGGATACATTAGAGCAGCAGTCCCCAACCATTTTGGCACCAGGGATTGGGGACATCAGCATTAGAGTCCTTGTGGTTCAGAAGGGCCGGCTTAGACTCCTGATTTCAGCTCGAAAATCCCTAGCAGGGAATTGGGGAGAAGTGATTGCAAGGCTTGGGGTTGCTTATAGCATTGCTTGTAGATAAAATAAATAAGTTCCCAGTCCACATCTGTGTTGCTATCGCTGCATGTGAATACATACGCTGCTGGGATGACAGATTCCACATTTAAGGACCAAACTGACTCTAACCTTTTGTTGTTATGTATTTCCGCAACTCTCTCATTCTCTTGTGGGAACCCGTGAGCTGTCTGAGGCTATAAAGTCATCGTCGCAGTCCTGGAGAAGGTTAGGCAGGGCCGTGGTTGGAGGGGCCACCTCCATGGCTACAGCAGGGCAATCTGCTTACAGTGGATCTCTTGACAGAGAGAGGAACGCGGACCGGTGCTACCTCGGCTGAGCGTGGAGGGTGGGGAGGCAGAGGGGTTTGGGGTCAGTGTGCTGTGCCATCCGTCTTAGTCCTGCTTAGGAGTAGCTGTCGGACCTTCTTATCCTACTGGGTACAGTGGGCTGGTTCCGAGAGAAACAAAGCCCTCCCATCCCCCACCAGACTCGGATGACCGCACCGCGCCCAGGGTGCTGCTCTGCCACTAGCGTTGGCCACATGTGCTTATATGGCTGCCCCCTCTCGGGTGGTCTCCTTGCGGTCCTTTCAGATCCTCCTTCCAGGCTGCTTCCCAGCCTGAATGCATGAGTTCAAATCCCGATCCCCTCCCATTTTAGCTGTGTAGCTTTGGGCAAGTTATTTTACTTCTCTGTGCCTCAGTTTACTCATCTGAAAGTCTGTTAGCACCAACTTCACAGACCTTTGTCAAGATTTTATGCGGCAATACATGTAAAACACTTAGAATAAAAACAGCTCAATACCTCTTAGTATCATAGTGATAGGCAACTGGGTTTGTGGCCAGGTGGCCTGGGTTTGAATCCTTACTCTGTTTTTTCCTAGCTGTGTGGTCCCAAAGAGTTTTCTTAAGCTCTCTGTGCCTTGGTCTTCTCTTCCACGGCACAAGGATAACAACTGTATCGTCCCGGAGGGTTGTTGTGAAGAATTCATGAGAAAATAAAAGGGCTAGAAAAGCCCATGATTCATACGAAGTGCTACACAAATACTAACTTATTGATTTTGTTTTACAAATGAGGACTTACCTGAAGTCATGCAGCTAATAAATGGTGGTGCAGAGACTATGGGGAGACTGGATCCCCGAACAAAAGGGGAAATGGTCCCACATTACTCGGAAGCATGAATATATTATTCCTTGTTACAAGAGGGAGAGGGAATTTCTACCCACAATGGGGCTATGCATGGCCCTTTTCAAATCAGCTGACAATAGAGCCCTCATCCTGGTCTAGAAATAGCCTCCCTGGGCTGCTGCTGCTGCACTTGTTTTGGCCTGCTACGGATTTGCTGATGCACACCGACTATGACTCTGGGAAGAGATTCTGTTGTCTCCCTGGCTCATTTGGGAGGGTTTTGGCTTTTAGCTCCGGCCAGGCCCTTCCTCCAGCAGAGGAAAGTCTCCCGCTCAGATACAGCCTCTTTTCAGAAGGTCCATCCGCCTGGCCCCCGGGGTGCCGGCGCAATGGCATTCTCGGTTAGCCTTCCATTCTCGGCTAACCGCGTCATTCAGAGGCTATGGATGCTTAAAAAGAGTCTGCCTTCCCCCAAACATTCCCCATCCCGTCCTTACTCCTCAAACCCTAGGAGCCCCTGTCAAGTATCTTACATTTCTTGGTGGAAATAGCCAAGTGGCTGGACTGTGTGTGTGTGTGTGTGTGTGTGTGTGTGTGTGTGTGTGTGCACGCTGAGTGCTGGGGCAGTTTCTCTCCTTTCTGTAGGGAATACCAGCAAAGCTGCACGGTATCTCCATGGAAACCGGCCTTTCCATCAGTGAGGATTCTGCAGCTTGGAACACGTCATCTGAAAGGCGTGTGGGGTCCAATGAGGCTACTTAGAACACACAACGGGACATTTGGAATGCCATGCCCATTCCTTGGCTTCCTCATTAGCCAGTGGCAGCGGATGATGAAGGAATCCCATGTTCTTGCCCCCATGAGAGCTTAAATGATTGCCGTGCCACTTGGGTGGGCTTCCCAAGCCCCTCCCCCCATGCCACTAAGTATAGGTCTCTATAGTAACCTGCAATACAGTCAGTTTAAAACGATAATTTCTCTCTAATGATAACACTCCTCTCCCCCAACCCAGTTGCCTTTCAGGTTTCTTATGTTGTCATAATGATGTTTTTTCAATTCATTGAGAAAAAAGAAGTGATTTCAAGAGAAATATTCCTGATGTTTGCTTTTTTTTTTTTTTGTATTTCATCTTTTCCTCTCCCTCTTCTACCTTTCCTCCATCAGAGAATGGGGATTAAGGCTCTGAACAATATATATATTCAACCTTTTTGCATTTATGATAGGGATCAAAATAGTTCCAGATCTTGCTGTGAAGAGGAGTAAACTGTTGGATTTTAGACTTCAAAGGTTTGTTAGAAACTTAGAAATATTAACGGATGGGATAAAGCAGATATTGGATAAGCTAAAAAAAAAATTAAGCCACTATTATTTTCCACAGGTATATCACTTTATCCCTCCTTTAGTAGTACAATTCTTTTTTTATCATTATAATAATAACAATGATATGTAACAGTCTGGATATTTTAACAGTTCTCCAAGTTATTTTGTCTCATCCACACTGGCCCCAACTAGATATTGCCTTAGGTTATTGCTTTACGTTTTGTTTATAGGTTCTTCTTCTGTTGCTGTTCTGAATCCTTCTGGCAACAAAGAGTGAATGATTCCAAATCTCTTTCTCTTTGATTAACCATTTTTTCCTGGAAGTCTCTGCGTAAAAAATGTAGGATCAGATCATTTGAGAAGCAAATTGTGTTGTACTAAGCTGTCACTTTAGAATTGAGATCAGATTGTCATTAACTCAAAACCTGAGGTCGTTCTTTCGTTTGCCTCTTAGACTTGGAAACTCCCGGCATTTGAGCCATCATTTATTTTTGGAATGATTATGGCAAGAAAATACAGTTGGAGAGTGCTTGGAGATTGAAATTCTATTTGACAAATCTGAAAGGACATTATATATTTAAGAAAACAAAATGAAATAAAAACCTTCCTGGAACCATATTCCCTCTCAAATAATGTACTACTTATAAAATTATGTGGTTATGTTTTTTAGTAAATCTGTCAGTCTTCTTCTTAAAACTTGGCTTTTTCTTATATATTTTTTTTGCTACTGTCTCTGATATATGTAAAGGCTCCTAATATACAGGCAAACTTTTCAAAATTTCCAGAAATTGATTCATCTATTTTTTAGATTTGGCTGCCAAAAAAAGCCAAGACATCAAGAGAGCCTTAATTAAATTCTAAGGAATTTTTTCCAGCAGAAAAATCTGGAACCAATCATGAGAGGAAAAATAGAGTGGAAAACCCACCTACATTTCTAATTTCATGTGAATAGAAATAATATTTCTTCTGTGTGAATAAAAAAAGAGACAAAGATAGGGTTAGGGATATATCAGGATTCCTAATTATGAAAATAAATCACACAGTTAAGTTGCAAGGGAGGTTTTCCTGTTGGAGCTCACAAAGTTAAACTGTCAGGATTTCACCGGATTGAGGGTGTTATTCGTTGTGTTGGGGGAAGGAATTGAAACAGGTGCTTCCCCCCCTGGTGGGGTGTGTGCAGTTCAGTTCTGATACTGACTTCTTGGAGTTACCTTGGACTGACAAGTTAGGGACCCAGCTCTCTAGGACTTCGCCCTTGCCTCAGATGCCAGCTGGCGTCAGCGGACCCCAGGCCACCACCCGCACTTCCGACCTGTACTCTGACCGCACTCTGGCTACAAATTCTGGGATGAGGGAGTCCCTGTAACCTACCTAGGTTCCATAATTTACTAGAGCAACTAACATAACTCAAGACAGTGCTAGGTCAAGGTTGCTAACTTGCTGTTACTCCTAAGCACTTTAGCAAACCCAAACACTCAAATAATGTGTTTCTTTTTGAAAGTTCATTATTATTTCATTTTTCCCCCCATGAAGAGTTTAGGACATAAGCTGGCCAAAAACCACGTGTTGCTAGCACTTGTGAGATGTGCCTTGCTTTGGCTAACTGGATTTTCTTGTTAATAGAGTCTTAAGTAGAAAACGACCCTCTGTGTGCAACACTTCTTCTTACTGAAAACCTTAAGCATGTTTTCATTGGTTTTCCTGTCTTAGGAGAGTGTGAATAACACATACTAATCTTCTATTAGTGACTCATTCTTGCTATGTCTTACCTTGCAAATACCACCCCAACCCCTGGTGCATGGCTTTGTGAGGATGTGACTCAATTTGTTCTGTCCCTAGTGCACCAGCACGTGGTATGGAAAATAATAATTTTTTTTATGGAGGTGAAATTCACATAACATAAAATGGACCATTTTAATTTAAAGCGAACATTTCAGAGGCATTTAGTACAATCCCAATGGTGTATAACCACCACCTCTATCTAGTTCCAAAATATTTTCATCACTCTCAAAGGGAAGCTTGTACTCATTCAGCAGTTACTCTCCTTCAGAAGGTAATTATTTTTGAATCAAATCTTTGTTATCAGTCACCCTCTTAACAAATATCTATGCCTATGGTGTTAGGGTACTTTATTTCCCTGTCGTTTTCTTATTTTTCTTGAATGTGTTGTATACGGTTATAGAATTCCAGTCAACCGGGCCTCATTAATCAAATAGTAGTAATAAATTCTACTCCACAGGCAGAGTCTACTCTATAGACTTTATTTTATCCAGAAAAATGGCAGACATGCAGCAAATCCATAGTAAATGCAAACGATAGCATTTTATTGTGATGGTGTTAGATTAGAACTGTATCAAGGAACGGTTGTGCTGTTTCAAAGATTTCTTCGGTGAGCATTAGTCATAAGCAACCAGAGATGTCTTTCATACCTGAGTCCATGCAAGGATTCAAACAGAGGAGGAGACTCAATGCCCAGGAACTCTCACACCTGTTTGTTGGAACATGCATTGCTTACAATCTTTCGAGTGAGATAGAGTAAACTACACTACAACTTGAAGCTGCTATTCCCAAGTGATCCAGTTGCCCAGAGGTGGTCCTTCTGAGTGACAGCTGTAATGACACTTGGCTGCACACGAAGGATGACAAGTCCCTCATGGCACTGAGAGCTGGGGAGTGGCTGTCAGACACCATTGCAGGACGAAGAGTATGTCATGGTGTGACAGGCACCTGCTCGTGCATGAGAAAGATGAGGGGAAACTGAGGATGTGCCCGAGTTCCTGGTTCTGTCCCCTCACTGCCAGATGGCAGCTGCCATTCCTGGGCCAGCTCTGGGGCTTCTGCAACCTGGAGGCTCTGTTTTTGAAAACCCACTCAGCTCTCTGCTCGCTGAGCCTCCAAGAGACTACTGGCTATTGTGTTAAGTGGGAAATGATCTGTCAAAAGAAACTGCTTCGTAATGTTTTCCTCCTCAGCACTGAGAGGCGTATTTTTGAAGACAGGATGCTTGACAAGCGAAAATGCCTTTCTTCATGGTAGATGTCAGCATCTGTGGCTTTGGCGGAGCTGGCTCATGTAGACCAGCGTGTGGGGACTTTCTCCCAGAACTCCCATCTCTGTGGATTCAACTCTCTTCTGCAAGGGTGCAAACCCCACAACTGGCCTTGGGTTCACCCAGGAAGGGGTGCTCTGTCTAGGAGCCCCAGAGCCCAGCCATTTTAAAGGATCATTTGCATTGTGTTTTATAGGACAGCACAAATTATTTAAGTGGCATTGACACCAAGAAGGTGCTCTTGAGAGTGACATCAGCAAGATAGTGGAATAGGACTTTTTGGCACTTGTCCCCTTGCAGAAACATCACTTTGAATAACTATCTGTGCACGAAAATGCCTTCACAAGAGCTAAGAAACCAGGTGAGAGCTTGTAGCACCTTGGTATAGCACAGAAATAAGCAAAGACTCACTGAAGAGGGAGGGACAGTTTTACATTACCAGTGTCACCCATCTGCCAAGCCCAGGCAGCAGCAGCAGACTTCGCCTTGGACCCCGGCACCAGGCCCACCCTGGTGAATCTGGCTCCCATGCCGGCCCCGGCACCCCAGACTCCAGGTTAGCACCTGCAGACCTGGCCTCTCGGCACCTGCAGACTTGGGATCCAGACCCACCTGAGGCTCAAGAACAATGCTGCAGAGAACATGGCAGTGAGAAAAGAAGGAAATGCTGTCCTTTGTGGCTGCCCGGATGTAGTCAGAGAACACCATGTTACGTGAAATAAGCCAGGCACGGAAAGGCACTTGTAGGTAGAATCTAAAAGACGTCAAACTCATAGAAGCGGAAGAGAGAGAGAGCGGAATGGTGGTGGCCAGGGGCTGAGGGGTGAAATGGGGAAATGGTGGTCAATGGGTATAAAGTTTCAGTTAGACAGGAAAGATAAGTTCTGGATATTTATTGTACTGCATGGTGACTGTAGTTAATAATAACATACTGTATACCTGCAAATTGCTAGATCTATCGTAATTAGATCTAGTACAGATTAGAAGAACTGCAATTAGATATGGTACAAATGTACTACAATTGCTAGATCTATACTTGAAAATTGCTAGAGAGTAGATCTTAAATATTCTCATGACAAAAATGATGTTTGTGAAGTGATAGACAAGGTAATTAGCTTGACTGAATCATTTCATGATGTGTACGTGTATTCAAACACCACATTGCACAGAGTAAATATATACAGTTTTATTTGTCCATTATGTCTCAATAAATCTGGGAGAAAAAAGGGACTAATGCATTAATAAAAGTGGGGAAGGGGGAGCTCTTGACACACAGTAATGCATATTTTTGTTCCGCTTAACTTAGAAGATGGTATGCGGCAGGAAAATTCAAAATTCTAATTTGCTTAAATCCACTGGATCTACAGGCCAAATCTTTTCTCTTCTTAATGCCATATTTAACACTTTTGTAATTTTTATCACTATATAGTGATAATTTTATCACTATATATATATATATTTAACTATTAAACAAATGTAATTCTGAAGTAAAACTATCATTCAACCAACCGCTCCCCTTGTGTTCAATTCCTAGGGCAGCTGTAAGAAATGACATCAAAGGTGAATTTATTCTCATAGTTCTGGAGGTGAAAAGTCTGAACTCAAGGCGTCAGTGGGCTGTGCTTCCTCCACGACTCTAAGGGAGGATCCCTTCTGGCCCCTTCCAGAGTCTGGTGGCTGCTGGCAGAGCTTGGCCTTGGTGGGCCTATCACTCGGATCTCCAAGGCCAACGCCTCTAAATCTCAATCTGTTCTTTCTTCACCTCACCTCCTTCCCTGTGCGTGGTCAGATCTCTCTCTGCTTCTCCGGTGTAAGGATACACGTGATTGCAGTTAGAGCCCACCTGGATAATGTAGACTGATAATCTCTCCAAGTTGAGATCCTTAATTACATTTGCTAAGATACCCTCCCTGCTTCTTTTTTTTAATTTTTAAAATTTATTTATTTATTTTATTTTGGCATATTATGGGGGTACAAATTTTAAGGTTTCAATAAATGCCCTTTCCCCCCTCCCCCCACAAGTCTGAGTTTCCAGCATGACCATCTCCCAGATGGTGCACATCTCACTCATTATGTATGTATATACCCGCCCCGCTCGCCCCTCCCACCTGCCCAATACCCTGTTACTGTAGTACCTATGTGTCCACTTAGGTGTTGCTCAGATAATACCAGTTTGCTGGTGAGCACATGTGGTGCTTGTTTTTCCATTCTTGGGATACTTCACTTAGTAGTATGGGTTCCAGCTCTATCCAGGAATGCTTCTTTTTGATGTAAGGTAACATTCACAAGTTCCAGGAATTAGGATCTGGACTGTGCAGACCAATTTTTAAAGCTACTGAAGTAGGTAAGCAGATTTCTTTACCGCAGGACATCAAAACCTTTCTCAGATGAACAGTCACTGGGGGACTCCAGGGGAGAGGTAAGTGCTTCCTAAAGTTGTCGAATCACCAATACCCTTCCTCAAGCCTGCTTTTTAAAGACCGATTCTGCGGATATCACGCGACTGATTTCTCTAGGAACATAATATGGGGAACGTTGGTTTGTAGGATAACACACATACTGCTTGTCTAGTGTTCAGTACTGCACTCAATCTGGGCCCACCCACCATGCCAGACTTTCTCTTATCATTTCCTTACTTCTAACGTCCAGCTTTAGTGAGAGTGTCCTGATCACTGTCCTCCAAACACACGACGTGCTCTCCTGCCTGTGTTTTCCTGAGAGGATGACACCCACCCTGCCTACTGCCCCTTCCCCCCCCCCCCATGGCGCCCCTAACTTGCAGCGCCCTGGTACCCTTCTTCTCTCCTCATTGAAGTCCTGTCCACCCTTGGAGGAGCAGCTTTCCCCTCGTCTTCCTGCATCTCCCAAGAAGGGGTCTCCCCCTTTCCAAATCTCAGCTTTGGTGTCGAGGCCCTGTGGGGCCAATGATGATGAGCAAGTACAGAAATGTGCAAAAAATTCCTTTTCTGTTTTACAATGAGCCACTTTAAGGTTATCCCTTTAATGATGGGGTCTTTCTAGTATAGAAATTGGAGCTAAAATAGGCAGTTAACCTTACAGCACAATGTTGGGGTTCCTCTAGGAAGTGGGTTGTTGTGCAGTGAACTTCATCTGATAATGTGTATCGGTTAAAAAAAAAGGAAAAGGAAAAAAAAAGGTGGTGTCTGCAGGTGCACTCCACTCACTTGGAATTTTATCATCTACTTCCTTATGATAGCTCTAGTCTTGCCCGAAGTGGTGTTTACCTGCTTATGTCAGCCTCAAGGTACGGCTCCTGTGTGTAACTCACCCTCTGCCACGGTGCCTGCGGATGACTACTTATTAATTACTTGGTTAATCATTTGTGATTTATTTTTAAAAAATCAGATTGTTTAAGGGAATACAGGGAAAAATCATGTAAAATAATCAGCAACACAATTCTTGCGTTACTCAACAAAACGATTTCTTCCCTTTTTGATGGTAGGGGAACAATCTCTGTGGGAGAGTCTTCGAGATGCGTCTGAAACCTGTCCTTTTGTCAAAGCCAAGGAAAGATGGTAAGGAACATGCATGGGCAGAGCGTATTCTGGATTGTTAATTATTTTTTAATCCAGACTTGTTTCTTCCTGTCCATTGTCTTATGCAGAATGTTCTTGTTGGCAACATACGGTAGGAAAGGGACTGCCAAGGCTTGTCCCTGTGGTGTAGGGACTCAGTGACATGCAGGAGAAAGTAATCTGGGGAAGGGGATGATTTAAGCTTCCAGGCACACTATCCACTGGTTCTTTGCTTTGATTTCACTGGACACTTGTGGGTGGGGATGACAGCTAGAATCTGAATTAAATAAATATCTACTAAGAAAAGAATCCCTAGCAACCAGGCAGGGAGTAATAATGTTTGGTTTGGGTTTGACTTCAGGAAGTCAAGAGTATGCTTTATCTCTCTTAATTCTGTGAGCTGGATCGTACGAGTCCAGGAAACAAACCCCCTCAATCTTTCCATTTGCTCTACGGGAGCATAGGGTACTGGGAGGGGAGCACCTGCACGGGGGGCTGAAAAGACCACTGGTGTCTGGCAGGGGGGCCCGCAGGTGGGCTGTCTGGTGACGGCGAATGCTCAGAGTGAGCTGCGGTGTTACTCGTCAGAGTGAGTGACTCGTTTGTGTTTGCACTACAGCTAACAAGCACCCCATATTAACATCCCCAAATGTGTCCCCAAAGTCACCATACACAGGGAAAATGGGAAATTGTAGCTAAATGCACCTTTATTTACAAAATACTCATTATGGTACGTTTAGCTACAATTTCCCATTTTTCCCTATGCACGGCGATTTTTGGGACACCTTATAGTACAAATCAGTCAACAAGAGTTTTCTTAGTGTCGACTGCCAGTTTATTAAGTCATAGAGCCACACCATAACCCTTGGATCTTTAAGAGAGTTGAATACAGTATTAATATGAGGTCACAAACTCAACAAGAATGAGTATTCTTATAGTGGGCTTGAGAATAGTAAGCAAAATGAGATATAGAAGATAACAATAATGTTTTGTTTCTGTTTTTGATCTTTTGTTTGAGTGCCTGATGTAGGACCAGTTGCTATGTGTAATATTTTATATGCATCATAAATTAGTGCTCAATATATAAATATACATTAGCTTTTAACATACCTATTAGCTGATATAAACATATAAATATTCAATTGTGATTATTTATACATATTATTTACATAAATATACGTATTAGCAGGTGCACACATATCTATTAGCTGTATGCATATTATCAAAGGCCAGCTGGGTAGCTGCTTTGCTCAGGTGCAAAAGCTCAGAGAAGAGGGGTTATGGATTGACCTGTGGCCTCACAGCTGGGTAGTGGCTGGGCAGCTATGAGGCCGGCTCTGTCTGTCTCTTACGACCACACCAACGTGCCTCACCTGGTGAGGACTGCAACCTCCTCGGGTATCAGGGATGTTTTGCTAATTGTGGAGAAACCTTGATGAATGCAATTCTGGGCTGCAGAGCGATTCTCTGAGTCAATATTTAAAATCAAGATACCTCCCACCCCAACACCTTTGAGCCTGAAATTTAATAGCTTGCGAGCAAGATGACATCAAAGCAGGGAAGCGCACGGGGAGCGTAGGCGGCCGTGTTTGCACTGCAGACACCCCTCTCCATGAAGCCACTCCAGGAGGCGGCATCCACCTTCATCCGATTTTAATCCACCCACGCTGGAAGCCAGGGTGCCCCCCAGCCTGCTTCCCTCCCCAGGTGAATTCAGGGAGCCTGTGGGCTGTCCTACTCATGCGCCTGTCACCAGCAAGAAGAGCAAGGCTGGGAGCTGCTAAGACCGCAGCCCTTCCCCAGGGAGCAAGTGGGTGGCGCATTATTGATGGAAATTCCCTGGGGAGACCCATTCCCTTGTGCTGGGAATATAACATGAGGCAAAGACGGCGGTACAAAGCAAACCACTTCCCAGGTGTCAGCATCAGTCCGGGCCTGGGAAATGCTCCCCTCCCCACCCCTGCCCTGCAGGCCGTGCTCTGGGGAGCTGGAGCCTTTAAAATGCAGTGTTCTCTGCTGCTCCTGCGCCCATCTGCTCACATGTCTCCAGAGCGTTCCCAAACACGCTCGCCCTCCTTCTCCGCTGCTGGGGTCGGGTCAGCCACGCTTCCTGGCAGAGTCACTGTCTAGCCCGCACCTGCACCTAGGGCCTTTCTCGCTGCCACACCTCTGAGCGTCTCGTCCAGATGGTCGCTTGCCTGCAGGCCCCGCCCCCCCTGCTCTCTGGGGGTGCAGGGGAAAGCCTGACGCCCCAGTCCTGACCCGGGGCCCGAGCCATCCCAGAGGAGACTCCTGTCACTCTCGCCCTCTGCTCTGCTGTGGTGAAACCTGTTGTCCCCAGAGGCTGCTGGGAGGATGGGGAGGGAGGGAGCAGCGGGAGGAGGGTGGAGCAGGCTCCCGAGCCAGGTGGCAGCCCGTGGGAGGCGGGAGGGGAGGACAGCGAGGCGCAGTGAGACGGTGGCAGTTGGTGGGAGGCGGGGACACGAGTGGAAGGAATGTGAGGCCAGAGGGTTTAAAAATGTGTCTGTTTACTTTTGCACTTTGGGCTGGGGCACAGGTAGGGGGCTGGCTGGGTTTCATCCTCCCTTTGGGAGCTGGGCCCCGCTTTGCAGAGGTGGCTCTGCATGGGGTCTGGGAGACTCCTGAGTGTCACCTGGGCACCCCCTGGCTTGGAAAGAGGGCCTGAGGAGCTGGGGGCACAGCCCACTGTGGGATGTGGGGGTCTAGGGGCTGACAGAGCAGAGAGGCAAAGATTGGGGGAGCCTGTGGCCCCAGCTGATGGTGGCGGCAGTCTGCCTCTGAGTCGCCAAGCTGGGCTGGTGGCATGGCGTGGTGACTCACGCCTGGAATAGCTGCTTCGCCTGTGATTACCTTCTGAAAAAGGATTGGGAAATGGGGGAGGACCAAACTCCCCATGACCCTGCACGAGAGGGAAAGACACTGGAGTGAAATGCCGCTCGGAGGCTTTGCCTGTGGCATCAATGCCCCTGGGAAGGGGGCAAATGGAAAGCAGGTGAAGAAGGCCGGAGAGGACGTGGCTGCCCCAGAGCTGGGCTGCACGTTGTCGGTGGCTCGGAAAGCCAACTCGAGTGAGAACATCATTGCTGAGGATGCCACTGGGCAGGTCCTACAAACCGCTGTTTTGGAAAGAACGACACTCCTGCGGCGGCGTCTGGGAGAAATGGCAAGCTCTGCTCCAGAACCAGGGTCCTGCCTCCTCTGCCCGCCCACTCTCCTGCTCTCCTGTTTCTGCCAGTCTGCTGGCAGTGAAATTTCCAACTCTCCTCCTGAACATGATCACGTTGGAAAAATCACCGTCAACAGAACAGAAGCACCCAGGGCGGGGCTGTCTGCAGAGCCGAGCAGCCGAGCAGACACCCTCTCCTGGTGGCCGCCGGGAGTGGTTCAGTTGACCCTCCCTGAATTAAGTGAGCAGAAGGTGCAAGGCTGTGCCTGGACTGATACCGGAGACCACGGGCCTGGGGAGGGCCTGCAGCTGACTAGCAAATCCCACCATCACCGTGGAAATATAAATGATTGATGGCTGCTGGGCCCTCCCTCTTCCTGGTTTCATCTAGAGCAGTGATTCTCAACCTTTCCATGGGGGTGGCTTTGCCCTCCTAGGGCAAATTGAGCAATATCTGAAGACATTTGGTTATCACGCCTGGGGGAGGGTGACATTGGCATCTGGTGGTTTGAGGTCAAGGCTCTGTTAAGCCGCCTGCAGTGCGTAGGACTTCCCAGCAGGAATCGCCCAGCCCCAAGCTGTCAACAGTGTCCACGTGGAGAAACCTCCATCCAGATCTTCCTCGTGCCAGAGCCAACCTGCGGGTGTGGGAGAGGTGAGCGTCCCACCCACCGAGGCAGGTCAACAGGACCTCCACGGCTGCGGACGGAAAGGAGGAGTTTGAGAAAACAGGCCTGGGCTCATTTCCATGTGAGTGAAGACCAGCAATAACGTCTACGGATGTCAGGCACGATGAGCCTGAAATCTGCTCACGTATTTGGCTGCTTTGCACGTCCCTGCGTGTTTTTACCAGTTAAGCGCTTTAACCACACGCTAGTTCTGAAGATGGTGAGGGAGAGGGAAAGGCATTTTCAGCAGGAGCTGGTCACTTGCTAGGGTGAGCAACCTGGGCAGCAAGGGCAGGGAGCAGCAAACAGAAACCACAGAAGCAAGGAAGTCCCCACCGCGAGGGAGGTGGCTGGTGGAGAAGTGTGAGCAGGCAGGGCACGAAGCCACCTGCATGGAGCGCGGCCCGGCCGTTTCATCCCCCCAGCCTCAGAGCTGGGCTGCCTGCCACTGAACATGCCCGTGACCTCGGCCAGGAAGCAGTTCTCCTGGGTGTAAAAGGTGTTTTCCAGTAAGGACAAGCATGTGCCCCACGGGGAGAAAATAACAGCTTTTCAGAGGAACACTCACCAGGAAGACTGGAAGATGCTGGCTTCTCTTTTGCTTTTTATCAAGTGATGCTTTTCTGCCTGAAGGTGGGACTGAAGTGATGTATTGTGTGGGACCCACTCCGTTCCTCCCTCCCCATCCTGCAGGCAGGCGGCCCAGGAGCCAATACGCAGAGAGGAATACGCAGGCAGGACCCATCTGGCCAGTGTGAGCTGACCGGGACAGTAGAGGGATACGATGTACCTCCCAGGGTCAGGGCAGAGTGACAGAGCCAGCCTCCAGGTGGGCCCCCAGGACCTACGCCCTGAAGCACACGGCCAAACCGCTGGTGAAAGGGACTGATTGCCTCTGTTGGTGTCTGTGTTGGCAAATCCAACCCTGCACCCGCGGCCAGCCCTGTCGCTCACCTGCTCACCTACACCAGCTCACCTGCAGGAGGGGACACGGTCCCGGGGCAAAGGAGCCTGGGAAACGCGCAAGGAGGGGCGGTGGAGAACTGTCAAAGGGGTACTGGGCACCCACAAGGCTACGTGCAATGATCGAAGAGGAAGGCAGAGGAGAAGAGAGGCTTTGGGGAGAGGACGGAGGAGAGAGAAGTGCCCGATGGCAGGGAAAGGTAGAAGCCACTCCGCCAAAGAGCAGAGGGTGATGGGGTCCCTGGGGGGCTTCAAGAGGACCTGCAACCTCCTCTTAAAGGCAGTCTTGCCTCTAGTAGAGACCTAGCAATGCTTCCAGGCTGGCTCTCATTGCAGAGCTCATTTAGATAATAATCAGAAATGAACTGCGTCCGAGAGATGATTTCAAGTGTAGAATGGCAGGAACTGAGTATCAAGAGTAATGAGTTTGACTTTAAGTCAAGTTCCTTTTTTTTTTTCATTATTTTAAAAAGCAGACTGCCACAGGCAGCACCTCACTTGGAAGTGTCCTATGTTCTCGCACAAACCGACCCGGGGAGCTTGTTTGGAGGTTCTAGCCAGGGAACGCCCCATTGTACCATAGATAGCAAAGAGGGGGTCCTCAAACTGTTTAAACAGCGGGCCAGTTCACTGTCCCTCAGACCGTTGGAGAGTGCGGCGCACATTCCACACATGCGCACTGTGGGCCGGGGACCAGTCGGCTGCTAAGCAGGACAGGCAGCGGCGGCAAAAACACCTGGCGGGCCGGATAAATGTCCTTGGCGGGCCGCATGTGGCCCGAGGGCCGCAGTTTGAGGACCTCTGCAGCAGAGGATTATTTCCCTAAAGTCATGCTGGCTGTGGACCAAAAGTGACTGTCAACAACTGAATCCTGTACCTACCATCGTACAAAGCCTAAACTCAATATGCTCAAATTTGAACCCATTCTATCAGCCCCCCGAATGGCTCCTTGTTCTGCCTGCATTTCCAGCCCCAGGGGCTCTTGGAAGCTCTGGCCAGGCCTCTCCTCTAAGCTCCCAGCATGGGCAGCTTCCGTCCCTAAGTCCTTCCTCGTCTTCCACCCCATCCCACGGGTCACCACCTCTTTAACGCATTTCGGGTCCACCCTTGTCTGGCCCTCAGGGCCTCTCAGCTCATCTGCCGCCCCACCTCCTGTATACTTCTGCCCACTGTTGCCCAACCTGCAAGCCACCCTGTGATGTCTTAGTGGGGTTGTTCTAGAGCACTGATCTGCTTAAAGACCTTAAGTGCCTCCCCACGACCTGCAGGAAAACCCCAAGCTGCACACCAGCCCCTTTATGATCTGATGCTTCCTACTGATGCCCAGTGCTTTGCTCTTCCTCCACACCTCTGTCCTCCCCCATGCAGGGTCCCCTGTCCTGGGGCCTGGCACTCACAGCCTCACTAGCTGCCTGGTGGAATCCTGCTCTTCCTTGGGGTGTCTTTTAGATGCAGGAGCACACTGGGGGTCTGTGAAAGGACAGCTCGCAGGCATGCACCTCCAGCTGCAGTGACTTGCAGGCTGCCTCTGCAGGGGCGCATGTTTGGTCTCATAGCTGTTACTCCCTTGCCTCCTTTGCCCCGAAATGCTGCACACAGTACAGCCAGCAACCCTGTCTTTTTGTCTTTCTATGCCTTAACACGATGCCAGCGTTATAATAACTGCTCCATGAAAGAGGGAATAAATGATTAAAAACCACTCTGCTTTAATTGAGCTAATTTAATGCGCCGTGATTGTAATTGGTTCTCTGTCTTCCATTTCATTTGACACCAGAAAATTTCAAATCTATGCTAAATTTGAGCCATTTCTTTAATAGCAGGAGGAATTCCCTCTATATCAAAGCAGACAGCCAAGACCTCTGAGTACCTCCCAGAGCAGGTCCGTGGCTCTGGGCAGAGAAAGAAACCGTGGCCTACTTGCCTCTCTACAGCTGGGTAAGGATTCAGCCCCTGGAGCTACTCAGATAAAGCTAGTGCTCTGTTGTTTATTTGAAAATGATGCCAAGTTCCTCTTCTCTTTCCCATGTGGATGTGTTAGGTTGTGACATCAAGGTGGAGCACACAGGAGGGGATGTCATGGGCAGAATGACTCATGAGGACAGCTGCCAGGGATGCTGTGGCCAGCGAAGGAAAAGCTTGGGGCAGGCATGCCCGAGAGAGGCTGGCAAGATGGAGACAGAAAGCAACAGGAAGGCAGCTCCTTTCTGCCGAGATTCAGAGAGCCACGTGCCGCTCAAGTGGCCCCCACCTACTGGTGCAGCGGTGCACTGCAGACAGGTGACTGGTGCAGAGAAAGGGACAGAAGTCCGACCCTGGGTCACCAGCAGAACCCGGGGTGGGCGGGGGTGGGGGCTCTTTGGAATGGGCCATGCAGCCTGGAGAGGGCATTGGTGACAAGTCCCCTACTCATACCTCCCTTGCAACGCCATCACCACGCACGAGACCAGATATCTGATTCTGGTTACAATACAAATTATTAATGGAACCATGCGGTGAGAGCTCCTGTGCTGTATCTGACACGTTCCCAGGAGCTCCGAGGTTAGGGGTCTGTGATGCGTCCACAGGCAATGACCACGAAGCAAAGTACCTATGGGGATTTATGTAGGAACAGGCTGCAAAGGAACTCTCTATAGACTGGGATTCCAGAGCCCCCAGGCTACCTGCATGCCTCTGGACACCTGCGATTTGTCACCATCTGACTCAGATTACAGTGCCCAGGACAGAGCCCATCAGCCCACCCACCTCTGAGGACCACACGGTTTGGGTCACCACATGTCTATTTGCAGACAACGTTGGGAAACTCCACTGGGATCAAGCTTTCAGTTTGATGTCACTCTGTGGGTAGGTGGAAAGTGCTGGTTGCCAGTGGGCAAGTTCAGAGTAGCTTCCTCCCAGGGGGCATTTATGGATACCCCATTTGGAACAGGGTTTCTGGTGGTCCAAATAAGAAAATATCCATTTTGAAGATGCAAACAGAGATCATCATTTCAAAGGGTAGTGTCAAAAACAACTGATGGCTTTTGGAAGATTGAAACAACCCAATTGCCCCTCAGTACATGAGTGGATTAATAAAATGTGGTATATGTACACCATGGAGTTCTACTCAACCATAAAAAACAATGGTGAACTAGCACCTCTTGTACTCTCCTGGATAGAGCTGGAGCCCATTCTACTAGGCGAAGTATCACAAGAATGGAAAAACAAGCACCACATGTACTCACCATCAAATTGGTATTAACTGACCAACACTTAGGTACTGACACAGAAGTATTATTCATCAGGTGCAGGGCAGGTGGGAGGGGGCTGCAGGGGATGGGTAAACTCATAACTAAATGGGTACGGAGCGTACTGTCTGGGGGACGGGCATGTTTGTAGGTCTGGCTTGGGCCATGCAAAGGCAATATATGTAACCTAAATGTTTGCAGCCCTGCAATATCCAGCAATTTATAAAAAGGAAAAAAACTAAAGTAAAAAAAGAAAGTTTACAGCCTGTTAATGGCATGTGTGGTTTGCTAATTTTGAAAGCCCATGGAACTTGTCTGCACTGAGGGCTCTCCTGACCCCCTCGCCCTTTTGTCTACTGGTCTCATCTTCATTCCTCAGGATTCTGCCTTTTTCTCCCGTAACAGCTCCCTCTCTGGGGCTTTTCCTGTATACTGTATATGCATTTCCTATATATTTTTCTTGAGCGTGTTTTCGTTCTTTCTCTATCTCTTCCTCCATGTCTGTTTCTCCTCCTTTCTCTGTTTTTTCCTTCCTAATCCTTATCATGGCCCACCTCATGTCAATAATGTGACATGAAGTATTTTAAAGTATTATCTTTTACTTATTAAATAAATATTTATTAAATAAGGTTGCTTTTAATTTAAAATCTGTTAATATTTGCATGTCTTTTGCTTGCTCTTTAAAGCAATGACCGACGTTGATTTTTATGAGGTTGTTGATTAATGGCCCGAGATGGAAAGAAAAGCTCCTCACCCTACTCTGGAAGACAAAGGAGACGCCCCTTCTGCATTATGGTATTTGCTTAGCCACTAATCACACCGGGACAGCTAGGGCAGTAGAATTGCTATCCGGTTCTAGTTCAACATAGAGATGTTCTAGTAACCAGATGGTTCTTGCTTGGCAGTTCAACAAGCAGTGTGCGTTGGCTCTGGAAACCCATTCAGAGCACTGTGTCCTGGGTATTCATGCTTCTGTTTATGTTTCTTCCACCGGTGGCCATGGATTTGATGTTCCCCTCCATTTTACTGTGTGGTAATTGTATGTTAATTCTTTGCTTAGCCTACTGGTAGAGTCTCCTTACATAACCACATATTTGTTTCCTTGTATATTTCCTGTGTAGAATAAATGTGTAGTTGTATATTTCACTATTCACGGACTTAACTTTAATGGAATGTTTAGTGTATTTGCCCCATGATTAGCGTTTCATAGAGTCTAGAAGAGTTGCTGCACATCTAATATATTTCATAATGTTCTGCATCCTTGTAAGGATCGGTGAACTGGTACACTGGATATGATTCCAAAGTCTGTTCTCAAACTTTAAATCTCCTTAGGCATTGCAAAATGTCTATGTAATCTTTTTCATAAAGACAAAGCAAATTAGAAGAATAGCTGTACCCTTTCATCTACCCAAGGATGTGGAATTCAATTTTGATAGAATTCTCTTAAGACAGTGGGATGCTAGAACAAAGTCATTAGAATTATTGCCCAGGCAAAGCTGAAACCTAAAACCAACCAATAAGTCGTCAGATGAAGGATTCTTATTTAAATGTATCTGGAATCCAATAGAGATAGAAAAATGAAAATACCTTTATCAGAAATATTGATCAGTACAGTGCCCTTAGTGTTTTATAATTCAGTTAGATGAGCCAAAAATGTAATATTCACTGAACGAGAACATCAATGTCTAACAGACGCCTTGTAAAAACTATCAGCAGCACGACCCATACACAACACTATCCTGACTTATTCACCCATACGCTCAAGACTCAGTTCACGGACAATGATGCTGGATTCTAAGCCACCGATCTTTCTGTCACTGGGAAACTGTGTGTCACTTGCATTGGCGACTTTGGACTTAGAGATCAGAACTAAGCCTGCTCATGCGCCGTGGATTGTGAATGAGTTGGTGTCGTCCACAGTTCCACTCCGTATATGACATTACAGGCTTGTCCCTTTTGGACGGTCCTGGCAACCTCACCATTTCATTCCAGGTTTGAGGCAGCACCTTCCACGACTTCAAGATGGCTTCACTTACAGAGCATCAGTCTGGGTTTCCTCAAACCAACTGGCAGATCCTTTTAACACTTTTAAGACAGTAAGACTAGAGGCAGAAAAAAAGGATGGAGCAGAGAGGAGGGCAGGCGATGACACAGAAAGTAGAGCAGAACAGAGGAGTGTTAAGTGCAGAAGAGGATCAGTTCTCTACCTGGTCCTTCGAGTCATCGTTCACGTGGTGAAACGAGCAGGCGTTCAGACTTACGTAAAATTAGGCAGAGGATTGGGGTCGGGAATTAAAGAATGTGATGTAAAGAACTTTTTGACATTATCTTTTCTTGGTGAAGGTGGATGTTTAGGGAGAAAGTTTCATTGGCCACACTGCAGAGAAGCACTTGTATTTAACAGTCTCATGATATGAGGAATAGTGGAAGGAAGCCGGGGCACAGTTAAATGTAGGCAAGATTAATGGTTAATTTTGCAGGCCAAATTTGATTAGGTGTTCATGGTCCTAATGATAGTGGAGAAGGGTTGGTAAGCTTCGCTTGTAACTTTACATATGAAATCTATCACCAGGAGCAATTTTTATTTTTCAAAGGAAAAAAAAATATGTCTCGTCTGTTTATTTTATATCCATATGGTCTTTAATATTTAAACCTCAACATAGAAAATTGCATTTCTCATTTGCAGAAGGACTTATTATAATTAATTCCCCTTTTCTTTTAAAAATGCTTTGTGTATTCTGTTTATTTAGCTGAAGAATGCAGAGCATTTTAACACTGACATATTCAAAAGTTAAATCATTACAAGCTACGTATACCTTCAGCAATCCATTTTTAATAGTTCTGTCTGCAAATTCTGAACTACACCCAAAAGGTTTAACAACGATTCGTCACTCTTTCCTCTCCTTAGATCACGCAACCCATGGAATATACGCACAGGAAACTTCAGCTGACTTTGACTAAATCTCCTAAAAGTCACGTTGAGGTTTTTTGGGTCCCAATCCCCAGTGCGGTGCTACACATAAAACCTATTTTGATTCTTCAGCTCCACACTGTGGGTAACAGCTTCAACACAGAATTTGATCCCAAGCAGAATGAATTTTGAATAACGCATAAAGTAACATCAACAATGCAATATATGCTAAATATACCCGGGTTATCGTAAGAATGAAAGAGAAGGACAAATCAGATCGTCACAAGGGGATGCGTTTCTTGCTCGATTTTGGGTTTTTCCATTCAAAACCAAAAATATGTAATAAATTTCAAGTTACTCACTCATGGATTCTGTCAACTTGGCCATTGCTGTAGTTTCTTCTTTGTGCTTCTCCTGGAGGTGAGAAGAAAGACAATTATGTATTAAAAGTCTTAGATATGCACTGATATAAGGGGTTGCTTATAGGTGTATCTCTCTTCCTTCTTTTTTCTAGGTCAGAATTTGGTTTCCAATAATTAAATGAATAAAAATATCTCACATTATAGCTGTATTATCAGTCACTGAAAAGAGATTTTTAGGGCATTATAAAACTTCCCATCGCTCTTGGAAATAAATGTCTGTCACACTGATCTTGGATATATATAATTGGTGACGCACGACCAGTTTTCAAAACCTCTTTGACACTGGATTTTTGACATCCATATGCCAATTTTTTTTGCTCTCTGTTTTCCCCCATAGAAGCTTTCTTGGTATTTTTGGAGCTGATATTTTTGTAGTCATTTGGTTTCTTTTTTCCAAAAATCGAAGTGGATTTTGTACATCTTTCTTTGTCTTACTTTTTGGGTTCATGGAATCTTTTGAAAGTCATCAGTTTTGATGGGTTTATAACCTTATCTATTTTGGGCTTAAAACATTTTGTTTCACTGAGTCTGAGAGCCAGAATAATACATACAGAAATTCAATCTGTCCTAATTAAAAATGACTTTGGAGCTATTAAGAATAATGGTCATCTCTACTGAACAGTTCTCTTTAATGTCTTCAGATTTCTTTGGGATTCTTTAACTTCCTTGGGTTCTTAACATATGTAGTAACTGAAACATTGCCCATTATTATTTTACTTTTTTTGCAGCCTTGTTTTTCTGATTGTGAAACCAAAACATGCTCATTAGATACAAAGAAAATATCTAAGAAAATATTGAAAAATTATAAATATGGAAATATATTTCTCTCATAGTGACATTCCCAGAGGAAATCACTGTTGAATTTTGGTAAACACTTTCAAGGCCCATTTCTCTACCTGCAAATATTTACAGATATGGAAATAGGATCCCATTTTTATAGATATAGATATCTACATGACACATACAATATTGTAAGTGACTTTTTCACTTAACACCATATCATACATCTTTCTGTGTCAGGAATGGTAGAATACATCATCATTTTTTATTGACTGCATAGCATTCATCATGGGTTATGCCATAATTTCCTTAACCAGACCCCATTTAATTAAGTTTGAATTTGTCACTATTTTATAAAATACTGTAATGAACATCTTTGAACTTATATCATTGTGTGAATCTGTCTGTTATTTGCTGAGCATAAATCCCAAGGTTAGGTATGACTTGGGCATAAAGTGTAAATGCTAAAAATGCTGACACATAGCGTTCAGTTGTCCCACAAAGTTTACGTCCGACAGTGTATAAAAGTGTACCCTTCCTCACGTTCTTGTCCACTTGCCAATGGCATTAGCGCTTTCCCCCACCAATCTTTGCCCCACTGTTAGGCAAAAAATGGCGTGTTGTTATTTTATACTGTCATCTTTCTTCCTCTGCCCTTTTATTTATGAGCAGCCTTAGCGCTCCATCACTGGTAATCGTTATGTCATTCACTCTTGCTTTCACACTGTCGTGCTCCAGCTCCTCTATCATCAAAATTTTAGTTCTGAGAAGCCCAGGGTGGCATTTACTCTTCCCCCACGGCCCCAGTACAGTGGCAGGCGTGTCACAGCAGCCCGGCTGGCACCTGAGTCGGTGTGTCATGGCTGGGGTGTCGCAGCGCAGTTGGCGAAACCGTTATTCATCCTCCTCATGGTGCTCTTCCCAAACCAAAAGGGGATGCTCCCATCAGGTGGCAACAAGCGACTTTGTACGTTGCAAGTACCCTTGGTTTCCACAAGCCCTGCATTCATCACAATGAAATCGGGACACCGCCTCTTACTTAAACTAATAATTGCCCTTGGGAACAGAAGGAGCTAAGGAACTGCTATCTGCCAGCCTGCTGGCTGTGGCGCTGCGCCCATGGTATTTAGCTACCACATGGCTCGTATCGAGACGCAGAGAGACAGCACGGTGTGGGCCAGGGGAGGGGCTGAGGGTGGCGTGTAGGAGAGGCAGAGAAGACAGGCAGAGAGGGACTTGTCACAGCAACCCTGTCCATGCCAGTGTGCACGGCGGCTGCCAACTTGCCCACCCCAGCGAGTTGTGACCATTCAGGCATAAAAGCCACCCCTCGGCAGGAACTCATCTTGGTTTGCTCTGTCATTGGCTCCCAGCGTCACCTCTCAGCCTAGCTCTGCTGTCTCTGTCCCTCCAGCTGCACCAAGTCCCTGTGTGTCCTGGTCTGTGACTCACTTCTCTGTTATCTGGATATATGTTCTGTTCGTCCTCACTCTGGTTCACTGAGCTTTCCTTCTTGGCCTTCCTCTGATGGCATCCGCAGTGAGACCCCCCCCAAACCACAGACACCCAGACCCCAGGCAGGATATAATCCTGAAGAAGCACGGTCAAGGTTGTCTGCTTCCTTGCGTGTGTGTTACCACCTTACCTCTTGTGCCCCCTAAGGACCCTGCAACGTTTTGGCCCCTAGTCCTTGCCCTGGGGTGGTCCTTGTAGCTACTTTTATTTAGATGTGCAGGATATCCTAGCCCTAGAGATGTCAGATACTGCCTGGATCAGCATTTTCCTCTTCCCTGCAGTTAAATGGAATCTTCTGACATCAAGGGGGGAGGGGTCCTTAAAATTTCTAAATTTAGCTCTCCCAGACTGACTCATCTATATCACAACTTATGGTGGGAATCATGACATATGTTTTTGTGTAAGTAGTTTAGTCGTTCTATTGGATGTCTTTAAACGCCTTATGTCCTTCCCTCATTATCAGAAAGTTGATGTTTGCAATTACACAGCGTGTGTACCCGATAAAGCATTTACATTCCATTCTTGGTCCCAAGCAAACTCTCCTCCTTATTCTAAAGCCAAGAGTTTCCTCCACTGTAAATGTCCTGGTTGTTGGATTTACATTACTGGGAAGAGATTTAGAGTTCTAGCATATTAAAACTGGAAGGGATTCTTTCAGAGACTGTCAAGTCCAGCCCCAGAGTGACGCAGTTGATGGCGCTGAAGCCCAGCGAAGAGAGTGACATGCCAAGAAAGGAATTTACACCAAGCCCATCGCCTCCCTTATCAGTAAACTCTCCCCTCCCAGAAATCTTGAGGTCCATCGCCCATGAGCCCATTTGGATGAGATTCCTTACACAGCAGTCCCTGTGCTGTGTTGGCGTTTCCTAGATTTGCCATTTCTATGTTCTTTCTTCAAGTATTCTCATCTGCAGCAATGTCCCTAATTTCCACAAATGGCTGGCGACTCCCGAGTTTGTGTATCCAGCCCTGACCTCTCCGTTCAACTCCTGCTACCTGCCCCCTCTTTCTTCCTCAGCCCTGATAGTTTGCATATTTTGGATCTGCTCTTTCCTAGCTGTGGCCTGTTTAGGGGACTGTTAATATCACCTCCACTTGCTTCTACCTGCTCCGTCTCACGGGCAACACTGAGGTTTATGTTGAAATAGCCTCAGGGTCTCTACCTAAAACACACACCCGACCTAGGTACCCGCTGCTTGGAAGCCTTCAGCTCTTCTCCAGCCAGCATGGATGCGTCCTCCCCTGCACCCAGGGCCCGCTGCCCAATGGTCCTGTCTCCTCCACACACACCGTAGCTACAGCTACGTGCAAGCCACGGCTGTTTGGTACCTTCCTGCCTCGGGAAGTGCTATTTTTTCTGCCTGGACACCCCAAATTCCACTTTATCCTTGTCCTCCCCAAATTCATCTGTAAGAACTGTGCTGGGCATCACCTGCTCTTTGTGGTTCCCCCTGTTGTGTCTGACTGTCTTTCTAAGTATGTTTCCTGAGCTTTATTTCTAAGTATGTTTATCCACAAATGCATCTGAGTATCACATTGCACTATTTGTTATGGGGCCAAGGGGCTCTGGAAATTTGGCAGATTCAGGAGTCCCACCTCCCAATACCCTCATCTGGAGGCTCCTGCCTGCCCAGCCCTGGTGTTGGGAGGCAGCGAGTGGTGCACAAGTCCTGTGGCCACTGCAAAGCCCCGTGATCCTGGAGAAGTCATTTTATTAATACTTCTTTGGCCACAGTCTCCTGGGCTGCGTATTTCGAAGTGGTTTGCTGTTTGCTGAGGCTGTCCCTGGCTCCCCAGCCCCTGAGGTCGTCTGCCACGTGAAGAGGATGCCTGAACCTGCTTCGTTTGAGAGAGAGGGTGATGACTGGTGGTATTTTAAGGTGAAAGAGACAGATATGCTTGCTTCAAGACCTTTCATAAAAAAAGATATCTTTTCTCGGGGAGCCAAGAGTTTTTCTGTATCAGAGTTAATCATCTCATATCTGTCTTTTAAAATGAAAAGGAGATCAAGAATGCAGGAATCATACCAGTCTGGAGACAAGAGCTTCCTCTGGCCTGAAAATTTATTGTTGTTATTTACTGTGTCCATCCTGCTTGGATGTCTCATTAGAGCGAGAGAGTGAGGGAGAAATAGAGAGAGAGGGAGAGAGGTAGTGTACGGGAGTTTGGAAGCCTGGGCCTGGAAAGGTTTTGTCCTGGCTTTACCACTTCTTAGCCACTTGCTATGGATTAGCCTAGAAGCTTTAGTTCTCTCATCTGGAAAGTGGGGATATTTGGCATTTGTGTTCTCTGGTTCAGGGGCCTGTTGCGAGGAACAAAGTGGATCCACATGTAAGTGCACCCCAGTGCTGTGTCCATGTGTGTGTAATCATTATTCTGTTTGGCTACCATGTGGAGCCAAGGGTTAGAACCTGTTCTTGCTATTTGAGGACAAATACTGACCTCTGGCATTTGTGCCAAAAATAACAGAGCAATTTTCCCTGAAGCTAACAAAACACAAGGCTGCCTGCCTCTCAGGGGACTACTCATCAAGAGTGACAACAGCTGGTGACTATGCAACCTACAACAGCATTTGCATTTTCACCACCAGCCGCCAGAATGCAAGGTTCCGGAACCTTGGCACGCTGCTCGGAAGAGCTAGGCTCCTTGGCTCTAGCAGGCACTCCACAATCGTATTGTTGTACGTTTAATGGAATACATGCACGGAAACATTTAAAGTTTGGGGGAATCGCGGTGACATGTTTGAGCAAAACACATTCATAGATGCTCCAAAAAAAGGTTAAGTGTCTTGTTAAAATCATACCAAACTCCTCGGGTAGAGTATAGGCTCTCAGGGGCAATGGGTACTTAGTTTTCCTTTTGTCTAACCATATTCTCTCTACCACACCTGGGACGGTAAATAAAGGTTGAGAGTTTGCTCGGTGAATGTGCATGCGTGTGTAATTTACACGCACACGTTTGTTTCAGCTAAGGAGAGGGTGGCTTTCTACCGAGACCATGCCAGATTCCTACTTCTCTCGGGATGTCTGAAATGACAGAGGTGTTTTTAATGAGGGCAATTATAACTGCATCTGACTGTAGCTCAAAGGGAAGGCTGAGACACTGTGTGTGTGTGTGTGTGTGTGTGTGTGTGAGAGAGAGAGAGAGAGAGAGAGAGAGAGAGATGGGGAGAGGGAGAGATTGATTCACACGCAGAGCTCTCTGAGAGGGTGGAAAGTGCTTTTCAGCTGCACGGGGCTCCCTCAGACACAGGGCAGGAGCTGGGAGCACGGCTCGGCTCCGTCTGCAATTTCCACGGCGCTGCCTGCTGCTTGCTTTCTGTTCCCCAGAAACAGGCTCTTAAGGATGAGGGGGAAACTCATCATGGTTGATGTATTTCAAAGCAGTTATATTTGCATCTCGGATATTTTTAGCCCTCTGAAATGTGTGCTTATATTCATCAGAAAACTGTGATTTTTTTTTTTTTTCAAAATACAACCATCCAAGGGAACATTTATGCAAAGTGGGAAATGGTAAAGCCATTTTCTGAACCGGTGTCCTCCTCTGGGGCTCCCTCCAGGTGACACCAGGGGCCCTGAGAGTAGCCCACTTGTCCTTCAGGTTCTCTGCACATCTTCCCCCTCTGTCCTGACACCACGATGGCAGGTCACCTGAGGACTGATTTAAATGGAAAATGCCACAGCCTCAGATAGCCAACCGAGTGAGTGTTCTTCAGTGTGGCATCATTTAGACAGTCTTGACTCGCTGCCGGCAAATACAGGCCAGAGCAAGCAAGAACCACTAATTAGCTTTTTGTCTAATGGAAAACAAATGGAAATGAGTGGCCTGCATGTAAGTATGGTTTGGGGCCATAGAAATATATTAAAATAGATATAATTATTAAAAATATACATAAAAATAAAAAAGAAAAATATGAAAATTGAAAAAATAAATATGAAAAAATATAAAAATAGTAACTCCTGATGTTTATTTCATATTTATTACAGCCTGGTGCTACATTGTTGCATTACTAGACTATGTCGTTTACTCCTCACAAAGACACCCTGAAATAGGTACTGTCACTCCCATTTTGGAGATGGAGAAATTGAGGCACAGAGAGGTTTAGCAAATGGTCCTAAGTCACACAGCTGGTAGGGAGTAAAGTTGAGTCTCAGACCCAACAAGTCCTTCACCACGGTGTTGCCTTCATCCCTAAGGATGGGCAAAGAGCCTGGAAATGCAAGCTGTCTGAGCTGCAGGCAGCAGTGAGAATGTAGGTTTAAGAGCTTTGCTAGAATCTTCTGCCACTGAAGCGCTCACTGATTTGCACAGGTGTGCCCTAGCTGTAACAGGGCATCCAGGTAGAGGCTTTACCTCTGCCTGCGGAGAGCTGCCAGCTTGATCAGGAAGGCGGGACGTGTACATGAGTAGCCATGGTCCATAGTGTAGGGGGGCGACACAGGAGAGCTCTACAGGACCTCAGAGGAAAGGGACAGAGGGGGAGGGGATCAGGGATGGGGAGAGGGAGGGAGAGACACAGAAGAACAGAGACAGACATGGGACAGACTGAGGAGAGAGGGAGTTCTAGCTCACAGAGCCAGGAGGAGGAACTTTAATGCGGCAAAAAGCGGGAGAAGAGGGCTGGGACAGGGGACGGGAAGGAGGAATATTCCAGGTGGAGAAAAGCGAGAGGGAAGGTGGGGACACTTGGTGGACTGAGGCCTGGCAAGAGAAGGGGACAGGAGGCCAACACGGAAAACGAGGACAGAGTCTGTGGAAGGCCGTGGAGCCAGGCAGAGTCACTCAGGATGGGGGTTGGGGCTGGAGTTGGGGTGAACCTGTGTCAGGAGGAAGGGGCTGAGGCCAGGACCCGTGTAAGCACCTCGGAAACCCACCCGGGGAGCCCGGGAGATGCTCGGAGACCTGTGGGCAAAGCCAGAGCGCAAGCTCTTCCTGCAGCCAAGGGGGAAAAGGGGTTTGAAGAACCAAGAACCTGCCTGCCAGAATTGGGGGACAATTCTGCAGAGGAAAGTTAGTGTTTATCACTTATATACTCAGTTAAAGAGCCTTTGTCTCACCAGATAGCCTTTCTAATGTCCCTTTGAGGCCATCACTGTGGCCTTGTTGACCAGACCAGGGAGGGTCCCAATGGCCCGCGGTATTAGGATGTCGCACGAAGATCAATCAGATTCGAGGTTAAGCTGTGCTGACATCGCCTCAATCCCTCTGGCTTCAGCGTGAGTTCACAGGTGGCGGGCAGGGTCTGGAGCACACCCCTGCGTGCTTTCTTGGAAGCACGTTGGGCACATGAGCTTCTAAGGGGAATGCGTAGCGGGGATAAGAGTTAGGAAACTGCTGGACCGTGTGGCTGCCAGGGGTTCCCCGAAGCCCTGCGTGTGTGTCTCCCTGGCTCGAAACCCTGAGACTCTCGACTCCTAGCATCAATATCCGGGCCATGTTTCGTGAATTCCCCCAGGGTAGTCGGTTTCTTGGAATATTGGTGAGTGACTCATTCCTCCTTTCCTAGAGCTCCTGGAAATATCATAAAATATAGGACAAGCATTATCACCAAAGTCCTATTGAGAAGTTTCCTTCAAAGAAAGTACCGAGCCAGACTGCTGAGGCCGCCCGGGCGACGGGAGCAGGCAGAGCCCGTGCCTGTGAGCGCCCGCGGGCCCTGCCCAGGCGCCCAAGACGCACCTGCTCTAGCTTCAGTCCCCTGTCCCCAGGTTCCCAGGACTCAGCCCCGGGTGCTGAATTTTGGAAGCGGCCGGGAATTTCCTCTTGGTCTCATTATACTCAGTTTACGGCCTCTTTTCTGGGCCGACCTCTTTCTCAGGGCTTTTGTTGAGCCTCCAGGGTGATCTTGCAGAGATCCTAAACCTTGCAGTGGCCAATGCCTCTCCCAGCCGCCTACCTTCATCTGAGGTACGAGCTTTGCTGATCCCCCTCTGTTCCCAAGAAGAAGGGGAGCAGATGCCATATTCTTTCCTTTCTTTCCCTTTTACTTTCCCAGGTTGCCCACGGCCCGGGTTCTGGGTATATCTGGTCTTCCGACGGCCACTCTGCACTCCCAGATTGTCCTGTTCCACAGTGAGCGGGGACCCTGCCCCTCAAGCCCCGGCCTCCACCTACCTCCCCAGTCCTGTTTCCCATCTCCTCTCCCTTCTATACCATGCTCCAGCCAAACCAGCCCCTCCGGTCCCTGAGCTCATAGCATCGCTTCATCCCTCCGTTCCTACTTTCTTTGCCTGCAGGGTTAAGTCCTACTTGTCTTAGAGGACTCAGTTCAGGTTTGACATCCTTTTCGACACTGTCCCTGTTATCCCATTCCGAGTGTCCGGGCTCCCTGCACCTGTGCGTTCCTTGGCCACAGGACTCGTCATTCCTGGGGCCGTGACTCATAGAGTAGCAGAGCAGGCCAGAGGAGACAACTCGACAACTTCAGGATCAATTGAAAGACTACCAAGGACGAATCCCTTTATTTCCAAAGAAGAGAAGGCAAAATCCCGACTCAAAACCAAAGAATGAGCAGAACGAAGAGGAGGGCGTCTTTGAATAGTCATGGGTTTCTTGGCATGAGCTACTGACTGTTCATTTGTTCAGAATTTTCCAGAAGAGTGTCTGTCCCAGGAAAGGATACAATAAAATGACCTGTAAGAGCCCTTCCAAAATTGTTTCTGGGATGCAGTGATAGTTCAAGGCGGAAAAGCATTCCCGATTCCTTTTGCTTTTGTGCATAAAGTAGTTGTTTCCTTTATTGGATCAGGGGTGGGTGGAGAGGTGGGGGGGG